>JARHVA010000919.1:3440000-3447500 GCA_037957365.1 Torreya grandis
CAATATGGGCACCATATGATATCATATGGTGTAAATTTATATAACATCTAATGGAAATACATTGTAATAATGTCTATGACCCAGCTTGTTGTCCCCAAAAAATGCCACTCATTTTTGGGACAACCTACAGATCAAAATCCTCTCTTCCCCTTTCAAAAATTGTTCTGAGCATTTCGGTTCTTCATTTTTCAAAGGCTTCTCCTAGATCTACAAACTCTGTAAACAAGCTCATTTCTACAAGTTCAATGGGCTTCACGACTTCCGTAGGTGGGTTCAATCAAAAGGATTGGTTTCTAAAATTTTTTTATATTTGAAATTGGTTCATCACCTTAGTTCGAAACAAAAATTTCTATCGGCAAGCATCAGCAGCAGGTTCAACATTTGGTTCATCCTTTGGTTCAACGGTTAGTTCAAACACATGGTTCAATGGAATGGTTAAAAACCATGGTTAAATGGAATGGTTCAATATTTGGTTCGTCACCAAAGTTCAAAGAGAGCCCAAAGAAAGCAAAGGAAAAGCCTGCAGAAAAGTGCCCAATGGAAAAAGACAGTGTTTGCATTCATCATGCAAGAGCTGAAATTTTTGCCACCCTTGCATATTTTGGTTTCTTCTATGCAGGAGTATCAAATTTTACCACCCATGCATTCCTATTTTCTCTCCTCTAGGTGTAAGGGTGGTTATTTTTTCCTCCCTTACATGTTCTTATTTTCTGACTCCCTGACGTGCATAGGCAGTAATTTTTGCCGCCTATGCACAAGAACTTCTCCAATATGCAAGTTCAGCAATTTTTGCCACCAATAAATTCCTTCTCTCTTCTTCTTCTCAGGAACTTTTGTCATGAAAAAGTGCATACAATTTTATAATATGTAATTACATGTAAAAAATATGGAAAAATATCTCAAAAGTCAAAGATGAGTCATCTTTGACTAAGATATTTTTATATTTTTATATTTTCTAATTTTGAAAGTTTCTCCCTATATATAGTGGAGACCTCTTTTGTAAATATATCTCTAATAATTGAGAGCAAAAAGCTTTGCTGAAATTGAGACACTTCTTGAGACTTTGTGCTCAACTTGTAAATCATATTTTGTTGAATGAATGAGAAGCAAGTTTATTTCAGACTTTGTGTTGAAGTTATCTGTGTTATTTAGGAAATATTTCTTATGTCCTCTTTCCTAATAATCTCTTATTTTTTTGATTTAATAAGCAAAGTGTGTGTGTTGACATTATCGAAGGGAATTTCTAAAAGCTAGAATAGAGTCTTTGAGCTACTTTCATCTTGGTGATCCTATTATCCTTTATAGTTTTGGGCAAAGACTTTGTGCTTTGTTTCACTCTACGGTTGCTTGTATTCCAAATTGGCAAAGGAGACAATGAAAGACTTTGTGCTTGCATAGGTTTCTTTGTTAACTTTGTTACACTTCAGTGGATTTTCTACTCTTGGTTGAATACCATTCCTAAAAGAAGAGGAATGTTGTTGGTGAACGACCAAGATTTCTTTCTCTTGTTCCTTGGACATCACCTCTAAAAAAAGAGAGGTGGATGTTGTTATACTACCCCAAGTATTGTTTTATACTTAATTATATATACATATAGCACATAAATATTCATAGGGAAACTCCCCTTGATGACAGGAGAGATTCACCTCATCTAGATCTGGTAAACCCACACTTTTTATGGCATAAATCTCCCTCTGATGTGGTTGATATACCCATTTTGTCATCAGTTAGTTGATGACAAAATATTCACCCAACAACTTTTTGGTGACTCTGTTGGGGACAGTAATTTTATGCAATTTGGAACCTCAAGTTTCAAATTGAAACATCACTTGTGTCTTACCCATAGTCATTGTAACCCTTATCCATTACATACTCTGGTGACTCCATTCCATGTCTTACCCATTATCATTATATCCTTACCATCTTCCTCCATCTCTTTTGTATTATCTGGTCTACAAAACCAGAGCTGTTGGGAAAGAGTGTGTAATTTGAAGCCTCAAGCTGAAGTAGGGCCAGTTCTTTTCCATTTTTATTTGGCAATCTGGCCACTCCACCTAGATTTATTATTCCTATTTTTCATAATTAAATAATGGTAGTTCAAGGCCCCTGGGGTAACTCTTTTGGCCCACTCAACTTGACTCCACCTCTGCATGAGCTTCCATGCAGTTTAAGGAAAAACATCCCCAAATTCTTTGGTGATGGGAAAGTTCATCCTGATGAACACATCACAGCTTTCAACATAGCCTGTGACATAATAGGGGTGAAATTTGAAGACATATAATTTAAGTTATTCATAGAGACACTACAAGGCACTACTGCAGACTGGTTCTACCACCTGCAAACTAGATCAGTGATTGACTGGGACACCCTGAAAGACAAATTTGAAGGCAAATTCAAGCCTATAGAGGATGCACATGCCTTGCTAGCCTAACTCACTCAGATGAAGAAAGAGCCTCATGAGCCTATAAGGGACTTTATTTCTAGGTTCAACAAGCTGAGGCACAGGATTCCCATGATCACCTAGCCAACACCTTACAATCTCATGTGATTCTTCATCAACTCATAGCTGCTTGAAGTGAGTTTCTTACTAAGACAGGCCAGACACATAGACCTTGTTGCTGCCCAAGACTTGGCTACTGAGGTATAAGATGACCTTATCTTGGCTAGAAAGATAATAAGAGATCTAGATAGAGGTAAATCTTCTCCTTCTTTTGAATGCTCCCCTTCAGCCACCACTGATCCAATGGTGCAAAAGCTAGCAAATGAATTGTTGGTCCTCAAAAGGCAAATGGCACAAGGTATATCTTCTACTCCTCTATATAAAGATATAACGAGGAGGACATTCTCTAATCAACCATATCAAGGCCACATTGCCAGAAGTCAAGGGCAGCCCAATCACCTTCCTCCCTCGCAGAGGAACCTTGCCCTTGAAGCACCTCCAACCAAATTAGCAGTTGGATATTTGGAAATAGAATATGATTTCTCTTTCCAACCTAAGTTTGATCAAGAAGAATCAACTGGTGACTCCCACATCAGTTTCTTGAACTATCAAGATGAACCCATAAGAGAAGGCAATGCAGCTGAGGGGTCATATGTTGTGTTCACCCAATTCCAAAACCAGTCAGCCCAGTAGGCCGACAAAGAGAAGATAGAGGAGTGAGCCCAACCAGCAATTTCAATTGCTAATGTGGAACCACTCTATCTTTCCAACCAAAGGACCCAGTGGTTGTTAAAGAAGTAAGTATCCCAAATAGTTTTGCAACTTCTACTTCAATTTTGTAGTCCAATCCTCCCTCCCCTCCTAAAAACCAAAAGGATGAACTCCCATCCTCTGTGCCTAGTCCAATTCAGTAATTTGACATAACAAATAATGTCAAAAAGACCAAAAGTCAAATCACTAAATTTGAAGTCCTACAGTCCAACCCCAATCAGTTGGACACGTTGGGTTAAGATGTCAAGACCCAAACATCAGCCCCTGAAGCTAAAATTTTGTTTGAGTTTTTAGGTAGGGGTGATTACTTCTTGACCATGGAGGACATCCATTATCCTAGAGATGAAATTCTGGTAGGTAGTGATCCAGGAATTGATTCAAACCAGACATCAGAAGGATTGGTAGGGCGCAATACAAATGAAAAAGGGTCTTTCATCTCTAATGAAGAGAAATCTGATAGAAGATCCATTTTTGGTGATGTTTGGATCCATGAAATGGATGGCATAAATTCCTCTATAGGTGTTGGGGCCAAGTTGGTGTTGATATCTCCTAAGGGGGATACTCTTCTTTCTTTACACGAGTTGTAATTCAATAACACCAACAACACTATCGAGTATGAATCTCTATTACTTGAATGGGGAGCTACTCGAGACAAAGGAGATGCCAAGCCGATGGTCTACCAGGCATCTGAAGGGGACAATCAAGACATGTGCTGGATTAAACTATCAAAACAACAAATTATGGTAATAGACCAGGCTGCTACCCATTAGAATCAGAAAAAGGGACTACGCAGGAGAACCAAGATTCATGGTTCTTAGACTAGAAAGCAAGTCTTGCCAAGGGGCAGCAAGAGAAGAGAACCAAGGGGAAGACATAGAAAAGTGGTTTCCTGGTGGAGAGTTCCATTCACCCATCACCGATTCTGGGTACAAAATGGTTTCCTGCTAGTTTATCAAGATGGCACACCATTTTCACTATCTCACAGTAGGTAGCATTTGAAGTGCTTCAAATCTTGATACATCAGATAAGATCATCTATACATATGTATATCTGTATAGTCTTTGTTCTTTTTTGTGCTTTTCATTTTCATTTTTTGTTGCCTTTCTTTTTGGGTAGCATGACTCCATGGCCCAATGGCATGCTTCAAGGCACTAGAGATTCTGGATTCTACTCCCTTCAATCAATTTTTGTAATAGAAGGAAGTTCCCCAACTGGAGCCAGCCATTGTCCCCAAAAAATGCCACTCATTTTTGGGACAACCTATAGATCAAAATCCTCTCTTCCCCTTTCAAAAATTGTTCTGAGCATTTTGGTTCTTCATTTTTCAAAGGTTTCTCTTAGATCTATGAACTCTGCAAATAGGGTCATTTCTACAAGTTTAATGGGATTCATGACTTCTAGAGGTGGGTTCAATCAAAGGATCAGTTTCTAACATTTGGTTATTTTCAAAATTGGTTCATCACCTTAGTTTAAATACAAATTTCCATCGGCAAGCATCAGCAACAGGTTCAACATTTGGTTCAACGGTTAGTTCAAACACATGGTTCAAAGCCTTGGTTCAATGGAATGGTTCAAAACCATGGTTTAATGGAATGGTTAAATAGTTGGTTCATCACCAAAGTTCAAATAGATCCCAAAGAAAGAAAAGGAAAAGCCCATAGAAAAACACCTGATGGAAAAAGACAGTGATTGCATCCATCATGCAAGAGCGGAAATTTTTGCCACCCTTGCATCTTTTGGTTTCTTCTATGCAGGAGCAGAAAATTTTTCCACCCATGCATGCCGATTTTCTCTCCTCCAAGTGCAAGGGTGGTGACTTTTGCCACCCTTACACGTTCTTCTTCACTGACTCCCTGACGTGCACAGGTGGTAATTTTTGCTGTCTGTGCACAAGAACTTCTCCAATATGCAAGGTCAGAAATTTTTTCTGCCCATACATTCCTTCTCTCTTCTTCTTCTCAGGCACTTTTGTCAAGAAAAAGTGCATGCAATTTTTTAATGTGTAATTACATGTAAAAAATTTGGAAAAATATCTCGAAAGTCAAAGATGAGTCATCTTTGACTAAGATATTTTTATATTTTAATATTTTCTTATTTTGAAAGTTTCTCCCTATATATAGTGGAGACCTCTTTTGTAAATATATCTCTAGTAATTGAAAGAAAAAACTCTATTGAAATTGAGACACTTCTTGAGACTTTGTGCTCAACTTGTTAATCATATTTTGTTGAATGAATGAGAAGCAGGGTTATTTCAGACTTTGTGTTGAAGTTATCTATGTTATTTAAGAAATAGTTCTTATGTCCTCTTTCTTGATAATATCTTATTTGTTTGATTTAATAAGCAAAGTGTGTGTGTTGACATTATCTGAGGGCATTTCTAAAAGATAGAAGAGAGACTTTGAGCCACTTTTATCTTGGTGATCCTATTATCCTTTCTAGTTTCAGGCAAAGACTTTGTGCTTTGTTTCACTCTACGGTTGCTCATATTCCAGATCGGTGAAGGAGACAACGAAAGATTTTGTGCTTGCGTAGGTTTCTTTGTTAACTTTTTTACACTTCAGGGGATTTTCTACTCTTGGCTGAATACCATTCTTGAAAGAAGAGGAATGTTGTTGGCCAATGACCAAGATTTCTCTCTCTTGTTCCTTGGACATCACCTCTGAAAGAAGAGAGGTGGATGTTGTTATACTACCCCAAGTATTATTTTTTCCTTAATTATATATACATATAGCACATAAATATTTATAGGGAACCTCCCCTTGATGAGAGGAGAGATTTACCTCGTCTAGATCTGGTAAACCCACACTTTTTGTTGCGTAAATCTCCCTATGTTGTGGTTGATATACCCATTTTTTCATTAGTTAGTTGATGATAAAATATTCACCCAACACAACTGATACTATTCCATCTCCATACATACATCTAAGGGTGGGACCATCTAGTAAAGGGAATTCTAACTAGTATGATCACTACTATGTGTTAGTAAGCCCAACAATACAACAACATGGTTGATACCATGCCTCCACCATATCCATATTAGGTAAACACATGCAAATATCTATAAAAATGGGCCAACATAGTGTACCTCAAAGAATACTAAGTAACATTCTCTTAAATATTCCACACAATATCAAGCTACAATATGTAATGGCGATACCACCTCTATAAATAATAATAAAACTAAGAAACCACACAATAACTTCTAAAATTACATAAAAAATAACACAAAAATCTAATATAATATTAATTTATAATCTCTTACAACTTACCCATGATCCCTGGTATGCCCTTTTAGATATTGATTCACCTCACCCATAATAACTTTGGTCTTAGCATAAACCCAAATGGTAACTATTATAAATCAAAAAATATTCCATGCATCATCCATGGTGATGATCATCTCCCTTATAGGTAAATATAATGTATAGGTATCTATATTCCACCACTATGTTAAATTTTTCATCTTATGCACATTATATGACATGAGATATAACTATCCAATATCTCTCAATACCTCCTCCATAATATCCCTCACAGCATCTGATAGGGGTAATCATTGCATCATATCCATAATGTTTCATTAATTAGAATCTCATGCTCTCAAATAAAAATGGAAACATAAATTTCATTTTAAACATCAATATTTGATGCATCCATTAACATTAAAATAAAAATTTAAGATTCAATTTTTTTAATCAAAAATTTTTGTGGTACATAAGATTAGAGTGTAGATAAAATCACAATCTAGGGGAACTATCATGAAAAAGTCTTCTTTAGTTTGGACAAGTCCATGATGACCCTAAAAATGACTAGGCACAAATAGATAATGATGAAAAATTATTTTAAATACATAAAAATAAGAAATTTAGAATTAAAAAAATAGTGATAAAGGGTTTGATATTCACCAATCCTACATTTGATTCCATCTTTATCATTATTTAAACTTTCTCAAAATGATTTGGTAGAAGGGATCTCCTCTGAGTAATTTTTAATTTATTTATTAAATTTTCAAGTTTTTACTATTAGGAAATATGAAAATAACCTTTAATATTTTTCAATATATATATATATATATATTACTATATATATATATATATATATATATATATATATATATATTAAAAAAAAACCTAAGCTACACAATAGCTAACATGGTCCTAACCTAATCACTCACTATCTAAAATTCAAATTTTGATATCTTTATTTATATTCAGCCAAATAAAAAACCTCTAGATTTGTTACAATCATGACATTGTGTTGTTATGCACCATATCATTTTTAATCTATTT
>JARHVA010000919.1:3452500-3637500 GCA_037957365.1 Torreya grandis
ATCAAAATCTTTTGACCTTAAATTTGAAGGTCACATGAATGTCAATGATGGTTTTGTGAATGTAATTTGATGGGAGCATGAATATTAAATTTAAGCTCGTAAAGTAGCCATTGGATTTCAAATAGTGGGTCTCAATTAATCTGATAGTCTACATTACATCATACATCTTGATTTGATAGTGTGAGATAAGTCAAAATGTTAAAGATCTCAAATGATTGACATATGGCACAAGGGTGTGAGATTACATACTAATAGTGAATCTTGATAATTAATGCCTAATTAACACATGGCACCACCCTAGATAGACTTGATAGGTTAAGGGGAAAGATCGAAGGGCTCATAGACATTCGTATAGATCAAGATCAATGGTGTGAGCAAAGGTCAATATGTCAACAAGTTGAGTTAGATTTAGATAGTCAATTAAAACAAAGGTGAGCCTAATATTTTTGATGTAAGTTAATAAACCATTTTTTACCAAGGCAAATAGGTCTTACAAGATCATCCTATCACCATTGAATCTTGATTAAATGCCATTAAAAGGACACACTGATGTATTCAAGGTGATCAAGAACATATGGGACCACCATTAAGGCTAAATATGAACCTTTAGGTCATAAATTTATATCCTCTAGGAATATTTTTGTAGTTGTGTTCACCTTATTTATAAATGGTCAATCCATGGCCCTTGTGTTCACCTTCTTTATAAATGGTCAATTCATGAACCTTTAGGTCATCCATGGCCCTTCTTTCTTTATCCTTTTCTAAGGTGTATTCAAGTTGAGTTATAGGTATAGACTATTTTTATTTATACCATTAATATGACCTTTCAGTGAGTCTTATAAATCCTCTTTGTTTACATACATTGCTTCATAAACCACTTCTATGAAATACTTATGTAACTAGCTTGATCTTGAGGTTATGTGAGCTAGCACTGACTTCTACAGATCTAGTGTGGGTTGAAGATTATGGGAGTCTCCCATTTTAATTTGATACATCACTTGGTTAACTTTATTAGGAGAACTTACCCTCATTCTAAATTTTTTCCTTATGACAAAATTAGTTTAGGTGAGCATCAAGAGGAAGCTGGCCTTCTCTAGAGGTCAAACCTCACCATAGGTGACCCACAACCTAGGGTTGTCCCCATTATGTATCTGAATTAGAGGAAGCTTGAAGAACTCTCTCCAAGGGTGAAAATTGAGACTATAATAAATTTTGGCATTCCTAATGGAACTAAGGTCCAAAGTAGTGGAAGGATTTTTGGTGTTGTTCTTCTAGATATCAGCCTTTGGAGGTATTCTACAAAAATCAATGGTGACTCCAAGCATCACCAACTAGTTAAGCAATCTAGCTAAGTGCCCAATCATCTTAAAATGGATGTACAATCAGCTATATTTTGATCAATATGATTATCCTCTACCTTAACATCACACTTATTAGGCAAATAATGTTTATGCATTCCCCCAAGTGGACCTCAAACAACCTATCAACCCTATCATGGCCTTTATTCTCCTTTTACCCTTGTATATGACCAAGGTCAACCTATTTTTCATTCAAACCAGTCCTTTACCTCCTCTTCTCAAGATCAAGCTTACCCTATTACATCTTTGTTAGGAGTCAATCAAGCATTAATAGTTTATATTGAGTTGATAAGGAATATTGGTAAGGGTTTGTAGTTTTCTCAAATCATCCCTATCCATGCTCTACAAAAATCAAGGAGTGCTCTTTAGCTAGTGAAGAATAGATGGTCAATTTATGAAAGTGAACAATGGTCATATTATATGAATGAGGATATAACAATGATAAAAAAACATGGTACAAAATTTAGATAATATGTTAATATCTTATGAAGAGTAGCAGACTCATTTAGACCAGCCTTATATGCCCTCTCCCCTATAAGAGCCTCAAGTTCAACCTTCAAGAGTCCCTAATCATCCCCTAGTCAACCTTATCAAAATCCTTCCTTGTTAAAACTTATAGAGGAAATATTGGACCAAGGAATAATAATCATGAAGATCAATGAGTTGGTCAAGCTTGGACAAGAATTCCCTATTCATTCCATGGAGGGGATAAATATCTTCTTGCAATATTTATAGAATGTATGGTCATCCATTGAAGAAACTTACTACCCACATTTTGAGAATCAAGAGATGAGATGGTGGATATTTTCCATTAAAGGGGTGCTTGAGCAATGGGAGAAAGAGTATGTCAATCTTGAGCCAATCATTTTTCCCTCTCCTAAACCTATGGCCATTATCACTCAAGAGCATGAAGATATTCCATATTGAATCCTCTCCTATGACCCTAACTATTTCATACCCTCTCTTGTGAAACCATCCTCTCCCATACCCATTCATGAAAAGGAGAAGGTGGCCAAGTCTCACACATTTCCCTCATGGAAATAAGTCAAGGAGGGCACAAAGAAGGAAATAGAGGTGTTAGTTGAGGCAATCCAAGAACTAGTCTTGGTAGAGGAAGGGTTAGTTGTGCATGAAATGAATCAAGGAACCATAACTCACTTAATGATCTTGGTGTAAAATATTTCTAAAACACTCTCTCCTTAGTTCAAGAACCACCTAAAAGGTCATTCAAATTACCTAGCTAGAAGGATACCCTCGTAAGCTACAGGTAAGGTAAACTTCACCTTCCCACCATCTCCCTCATAAAGGAAGAGCCTATTCTATAAAGGATAAAGGAGGAGATCACAGTCATAGGTGAACTTGAAGAGGGAAATGTAAGTGCCTATGATGAATACATCATGATGGGTATTTCACTTCCTCTCAAAATGGAAAATTTAAGTTTGGTCCAACCTTCTTGGCATGGATTCGATACAAATGAACTAGATCATGATGAGGTCAACCCTCAAGATGAAAATAGAACATATTTTGAATGAAACAACTAAAGTTCCATTCTACATAGATCAAGAAGAGGATTAGGACCAGGTGTCTAAGTTGGGTACACTTCAATATGATGTGCTAATGAAGATAGACCTGATATGTTGTAGCTAGAAGAAATCAAATTAGATCTTGAGTAAAATAGGTGTGGTATTTTAGACATTGGATGGTCAAATGAACCCTCATTTGCAATTGAATAACAAAATGAAATATTGGGTGAGGTTGATGAAGGAGACATCTCAAGTACTTAAGTGATTTAATTTGATCAGCATACCATTGAAGATCCTGAAGAGTTACGGTAGTGGTTCAATGCCATAACCAAAGAATTTGAAGAGGCTGAGGGATATATCCTTATTCTATAAAGATATGAAAATTATGTTCTAATCATTATCAATCCTAATTTACATAAGGACAAGGTGGAATAACATGGTCTTTTTCAAACACCAATTGAACCAAGTGTAGTTTCTCCCACGAGCCCAAATAAAGTCTTCATGCAAGACTCTCTCAAGTGTAATTTGGAAGTCTTAGACCAATATGTCTACATTGGAGACATTTTAATTCCATTACATCCACTAGGGAGCACATCTAAATGGACTGGCCATAAAGCTAATTGGTCCACCAAATTTGATACCTCCAAAGCAAGTTAATTTTTATCTTGGTTTGTTACAAATGAATGATACCCATAGTTTTCCATTTGACCCAGGAGGGAGGTTCTTATGAATTATTGTAAAAAAATATATATATTAAAATAGGTTCATGATTTTCTCTAAGTTCCTTTGTGCATATTTTTTTAGTAGGTTATCTATTTTTTCTTTCTTTTAAGTGTGAGACATTTTCATTCCATTCTGTCCACTAGGGAGCACAGCCAAAGGACTGGCCATAAAGCTACTTGGTCCACCAATTTTGATACTTCCAAAGCAAGTTAATTTTCAACATGGTTTGTTACAAATGAATGATACTCATAGTTTAAAATTTGACCCAGGAGGGAGGTGCTTATGAATTATTGTAAAAAATCGTATATATTAAAATAGGTTCATGATTTTCTCTAAGTGCCTTTGTGCATATTTGTTTAGTAAGTTAGCTATTTTTTATTTCTTTTAAGTGCCTATGTGCACTTGCATTTATTGTTTTTTTGTCCTTATATATATTTTTAAGGGAGATTTAAAAGGGGTATCCTTGTATCATCTCCATGATTAGCTCAGTTTTAAAGAAGAGACTCCATGCCCAATGGATTAGACTAGGCAAATTGGTCTAGGTTCTCAAGCATACCAGGAATGCTTCCCTCGAAGTTGCCAAAAATGTTGGCCAATTTTGGGCTCCATAAAAACCTTATTTGGATGTATTTTAGTATCCTAAATAGTCTAAATGATCAAATGAATTAAACCTAGTTTTGGATGGAATGAGTAGACCAACTAGATCTTATAGCTTGTAAATCTTTTGAAACACTTTAAGTTAACTTAAAGTAAAAATTATCATTTCTAAGGGACAAGTATAGAGTTATAGAGACCCTAAAAATTTTCAAGAGTTCTTGGAATGAGTATGGAAGTGCATGGCATTCATCTGGTTCTTCATTATGTTCATCAAGCCATTTTGGGTCTAGTGGTAGAAATTGAGTAGGAAATTTGATGACATCATAATTACCATGTGTAGATGAGTCATGGGGAATTGGTCATATGGTTGTGATAATATTAGTCCCAAGAAAATATGTGATAAATTATAGGGTATGCATCTAAGTGAATTAGAAGATATGAAGACTCAAATTTGGCCTCTTAGATAAAATTTACTAAGTTTTCATACTTAACCAATTTGTAAAAAAAGCTCAAATAGAGCCAAGTGAGCATATTGATGAGGTCATATCCTATACATATGATAGTATCAAGATAAAATGATCATATGGGTTTATTTTAGTCAATCCCTAGTTGATATGTGTTAATTTTTAGGTCATGCAATAAACTATAAAAGAATATATGAGAATAAAAAGTTGACCTCCAAAGTAGTTGGGACTATTTTCTATGATAGGTACACAAATGCCATACAAATCACATAGGGTTTCTCACTTAAAGAATTTTTAAAAACACTTAGAAATATCTTGAGAATAATAGATCAAGTGGGTTCATCCCTTTTAGTATCAAGAACATCTCCTATAAATTTAGTGCCTCCATGACATTTTTGCTTCTAGATCCAAGCCTTAAAGGTTGGTCAAATAATAAGAGACATTCGCGTAAATGTCAAAATAAAGATCAGGGAAAACAAAATCTTTTAATCTTAAATTTTATGTTCGCACAAACATAAATTATTTTTATGTGAACATTTGATGGGAGTGAAAACATAAAATTTGAGCTCGTAAAGTAGTTGTTAGATTTCAAATATTGGGTCCCAGTTGATATGATAGTTTGCATTGCATCATACATCTTGATGTGAAGGTGTGAGATAAGTTAAAAGGTTAGAGATATTGAGAGGTTGACACATGGAATAATAATTTGAGGCTATATACAATAGTGAATCTTGATAATTAAAGCATGATTGACATGTGGCACTAGCCTAGACAAAGTTGACAGGTCAAGGACAAAGATCCAAGGGCTCACAAACATTCATACAGATCAAGATAGATGGTGAAATCAAAGGTTAATATATAAATAAGATGACTCATATTTCAATAACCAATTAAAAAAATGTTTAGCCCAAGATTGTTGATGAAATTTGAAAAAACACTTTAGACCAAGGCAAATAGATCTTGCAGGATTATCCTATCACCATTGAAGCTTGATCCAACACCATTAAGGACACACTGATGTAGCCAAGGTGATTAATAAAATATGGAACTAGCATTAAGGATAAATTCAGACCTTTGGTTTGTAAATTTTTATCTTGTGTATATATTTTTGTAGCTATGTTCACCATTTGTAAAGAAGGACCTTGTATACAATGAACTTTGGGTTCTTGTAGAGATAAAGTAGAGATATTTGGACCTATTTGGATCTATAAAAGAGGTTATGTAGTCTATAGGTTAGCATTATTGTAGAAAAATATAGGAATACCAATAATCTTAGATTGGTTTTCCATATATATATATATATGTATATGTATATATAAACCTATGATCTAAACATGGAAATGGAGTAGATACATGATTAATGTAAAGGTTCTCATCTATCAACATTTCTCCATCATTGACAATGTAGGTAATAACTACCATCCATATCATGGCACTATTAGTTTTAATATTTAAGGATTTAATCCTCATGAGCACTTCAAATGGGATTAGGGTCCCAAAGTGGTCACTGGTAGTTGGAGAAGTATTAAAGGGCATTGATTCCAAAAATACCTTGTCATCATGTTAAAAAATCCCTTGTCTTCTAGTGGACCTCTCATCCAATGAGGATAGTTTCAAAGCCTATTGGAGATAACGCAAAATTAACTATTGATGATGGACTAGTCATTATTATACCAAAGGATGGTGTCGCATCCCTTAAAAGTTGATATATAATTAATTATTCTTGAAACATTCTCCCTCTTCTCTCTTCTCCCTTTCTCCTATATTATCTCATTCTCTTCTTCTTTGAAATGGTTATCAGATTTTAGACTTTTTTATCTTTTTGGGAGATAAGGATACTCTCTAAGATATTGAAAAATATTCTCATCTTGATTAGGCTCGACCCTATCAATAATTTTTAAGAACCACCTCTTGATGCAATATAATACTTTCTTTTACTATCTCTTTCCTTGGATTTGTGTTGAGTGAGTTGTGCACTATGGCATTTTGTGAAGGAGAATCTTCCTCATTCATGGTCCTTCTTTCTTGGTCCTTTTCTAAGGTGCATTAAATTTGAGTTGAAGGTATAAATTAGTATTATTTATACCATTAATGTGAGTTATTAGTGAGTCTTATAAATCTTCTTTGTTTACATTCATTTCTTCTTGAACCTCTTATATGAAATACTTATGTAACTAGCTTGATCTTGAGTTTTTGTGAGCTAGCATTACCTTCTATAGATCTAGTGTGGGTTCAAGCTTGTGGGAGTCTCCCATTTTAATTTGGTTCATCACTTGGTTAACTTTCTAAGGAGCCCTTACCCTCTTTCTAACCCTTTTCTTTATGATAAAATTAATTTAGGTGAGCATCAAGAGGAAGCTAACCTTCTTTGGAGGTCCAACCCCACCATAGGTGGCCCACTGCTTGGGGTTGTTCCCATTAAGTATTTTAATTGGAGGGAGATTGAATAAATCTATCCAAGGGTGAAAATTGAGCCTATAATAGGTACTTCACATATAATCATGTAAACACTTCATTTTAACCACTTTCACGTTTAAACTATGTTTATAATGACTTTCCAAAATAACATGCAAGTTTAATTATAAACCTCCAATTTGACCTAATTTACCTACACAACTAATTTTTCAACTTAAAATTTCAATGATGCATCCTTAATAATATAATGGGTCATATTACATCATTTATCTTGTCTAGTGCATTTTTAATTAAATTAGCCCTTTAAAAGTGTCTTCGTAGCCCAATTAAGTGAATATTTATTTTTCAACAAAACATTGAAAACTTTACCTTTATTATAATTACCAATTAATCACCTTGATTAATTATAATAATCATTATTATGATATTAAATTCCATGGATTTTTAATAACATATTTTCTATAAATCAAAATTTAATTATTACCTAACATAGGTGATGTCATATGGGCAAGTCACTAGAATGGAGTGGAGTGTGGGTAAGGTGGCTTATGACATGGCCACTTACACAAACTCTTACATATATTACACCCCTATTACACACTCAAGAGGAAAAATGACTAAAATTTTTTCAAATGTGCCTTCCATACTCAAAAAATCCTTAAATGGTATATCTTACACACTCCAAAGGTGTAATCATGGATTTGAGGATTGATCCTCAACCATCCATCTTATGTGAGATTGAATGTCCATATTAGTATAGGGAATCTATACATATAACCCTAACACATCTCATTTCATCAATATTCTTAATGTAAAATTACTTTGCTAGATTGTTCCAAGAAACTTCATCAACTTTCTCTTTGTCATGTCCATCCAAAGACAAGACCAAGGGTAGAAAAAGAGAGGTGATCCTCATGCAAGGAATCAAACATCATTGAATACTTACACATGTAAAATTTACAATTAAACATTTTAAACTAATTTTAAAACATATATTCAAGGGAAGTAAAAGTATTATTTTTATCTTTCCAATTTGCATTTCTTATTTTTTAATTACATAGCTCAACCTAGGGATTAGGATTGATAAGTTATGCCTTCAAGTTGTTTTGATTATTTTAGTAACAATTGACTAACCTCTCTTGGATTCTTGATATACATAATGACACATCTAGTGGGACATATTTAAGGATTAGATACATCCCACAACCATTTTTAGACTATTAACATTTTTATAATTAACAGATTGGTCTTCTAGAAAGATAACTCTCTTTCTTTTCCTCTAAATTTTTTTTAAAACTTGTTTAAGATCAAATGACAAATTTTTGATGGTGTATCAATGAATTTGGTAGCATTAGTAGTGAAATTTTCATAGGAAATAGTGAAATCATTTGAAACATTAGCAAAAATCATTATAAAATTTTTAAATCATCTTAACTATATTTTTGGTTTTCTACTTAATAGGTCTTAATGGTGAAATTATGCACATTATTGGCAAAATCATCAGGATAAATGATGAAATCAACTTTAGGATTAGTGAAATTACTTCCAAATAGTGAAAATCATTTTCATTATTTTTTTTCTCTTTTTTCTCTATCAAATTACAAAATCATGGTATTTAATAGAGATATTATGTGTTATAATAGTGAAATTACAATCTTGATCAATGAAATTATTCTTTTATACTTTTTATTTTAACACTCATTTCTATATCATTATGAAATTGGAGACATGTTCAACGAAATTGCATATACAAGTAGTGAAATCACTTAAGAATGGCAAAATTATTTCTTCTTTTTTTTATGTTCTGGTTATTTTGAGGATAATTGAAAAATTAAGCATTTAGCAATGAAATTGTAGTGATTATTCATGAAACTATAGTACCTAACTACAAAATTATTATGATAGTTTTATCTATTTTTCTATTTTTAATGAAATCATTATGCCCTATAGAATTTGGTTTCTACACTATAGAAAAATCATTCTACCCTGTAGTGAAATCATTCTACCCTACAACAAAATCATTATGTTCTATAGTGAAATCATTAAATGCATTGGTGAAATCATGTTCATCATCAGTAAAATTGTTTTGACTAGTTTTATTTTCTCTTTATAATAAATAATAATGAAATTGAAGGATTTAGTAATGAAATCAACCTACTAAACAATGAAAATGTTCTAATTTGAGGCTAAGATCTAAACAAAACAAAATGTCAAGTTCTTTTTGGCTCAAACACACTTGTTTATAACTTATAATCATCTTATGTTGTAAGTCCTTGGCCAAAGAGTGGTGTTTTAAGTAAAAATAATTAAAATTCTCTCACATTTTAATTTTGGCACTAAAATAAACTCACACTTAAATTTGATTTTAAAAAACTTGTTTATTTTTAAGTCATTTACTTTATTGCAAGTTTTATTGATTGATTGATTGTATTGTGGGGTTATTTTTTTGCATATGTTCTCCCATTTTACATGAATCAAAAATGCAATTGTTCCTATTTGCCATTACCCTATTTAATGTTTGACTTAGTTGGGTGGATTTCATCACCTTCTTGCATGTCTTTAATGGTATTTTGGCCTAGGAAGTGACATCTTATCATCATATAAAACCCCACTTATCTAGTGGGGTATATAAATTGAGTAACATTACCATCATGAAGACTTAGCTTTTTATTAGCATAAAGTTGTGTGATGAAAGAAAACTTGGGGTGTTCTCTCTAATATCCAAGGTCAATGTGTGGTATCCTTGAAAGGAAAAATCTCTCCAATGAGATTAATTTTATTAATTAACAAATTTTCACCCACATATCATGAGGTATATATGTACCATATAGATAAACCATTTTAAAATAGTAATCAAATCCCAAATCTAGTAGAACTTCATAGAGACCCTTACGACTGAAGTGGTTGTGAAGGGACAAGACCCTATCATGAATGGCTTGATCTTGTATTACTTCTTATATGCCTCATTTTATATGTATCATTTATCGATGTAGGGGTACAAAGGTAATAGCCCCCAAATATCACCTTAATAATATAAACCTTGAGAGAGAAGGGGGTTTAAAATCCTACCAATAATTACAATAATGTTTTTAATTAATAACTAAATTTTGAATCCTCTCTCAAGGAAAGCATTTCATTTAAAAACCCTAATAAAAATAATTGTGGTGTTGCTTAGTTGTTGTGTTAAAACCTTGTTTATACTTGAGACTAAATCAAATCAACCAGGTCCTAGAACAAAACCATTCTATACACATAATGAGGCATTACTCTACCCAAATTCTAAATCAAACCAAAGTGACAAGTTATAAATTGGTCTTGAACACCTTCCTTATTTTTTCAAACCATGTCATTAGGGTACCAAAATTTAACCAAAATCTTTTTTATTTGAATCCCAATTGCCATTTCATATCTAGTTAGACTTATTTTCAAAGTTAAATAAAATTACAAATGTATTGTTTATTGTATGTCATTATGTCATCCATTTTATTTCAAATCAAGTGTCAAAACTAAGCCCACCTTCTTTTCAAGGTCATTCCCAGTCTAATTTCTAATACCATTTTGAAGACCAAAATCCAATTCCAAGTTTAAATTATCAATTTTAATTCCATTTAGAATGTCCAAAATTTGAAGTCTTGTTAAAATATCGATTTACCATTGTCAAACAAGACCATTTAATGTGTTAACCTTTACATTTCAAAAATTTCTAAAGTGTCTCAAGTAGCTTGGTCTACTTTATTTTTTCATAAAACCAAGTTTCCAAGATTAATACCTTTTAAAAACATGTCCAAGTTCAAAAAATTTCATAGTCCAAATATTTATTATTTATACTTGAGGTCATTGTGCCAAACTTTTGGGATTTCTCCTTTGATTATTTAATTACCAAGTGACATTCTAAGGGAAGTCAATACATAGTTTTAGGCATTCAATAAATTTTCAAGATAAATATTATAAACTTAGACATGCCTAGGTACACATATAGGGGCCATTTATAACCCTTCATTTGATGAAGAGGTGGTGTATAATCCCTATGGGTATAATTCATATGTTGAGGATGAATAAACCCAAAAATAACTTGCTCATGCATCATCTATTGATGAAATTGATAAACATAATATATACCTTCCAATTGTATCACCCAATTTATACCAAGACCAATGCCAATCATACTTACCACATGTGCCTTTTAACACCAAACATTGACTTTATCTAATGTATCTTGTCAATCCACCACCTAGTGATGAATATAGACAAGAATAATTTATTCACATATTATTTGACAAAAAATATGAACATATTATTAGACTATGCAAGATTAGTGAAAAGTTTCCCCCTAGTTTTCCCATATAGGATTTGTGATACTTAGTTAGAAAACCTAAACAAACACCTCTTACATTGATAAATAACTAAGGTGCCTTTAGCCAAGAATAAAATTTTATGTCATAATCTATTCAAACTCTTGTTGTGTCAAAAAAAAATGGAAAGGCCAACTCATTAATCAATATTTTTAAAGATAATTTCTTGAAAACCAAATCCAACAAGCTAAACAAGTTTTTGTTAGTCTCACTAGCTCCCTTGCTACATTGGATATTCAAAAACCATCCTTAGTGGAATCCAGTACTCCAAAAGATTAATCATAAAACTTGTATAATAATCCCATTTATAATATAAATCCATTTACCACTAAAACCTTAGATAAGTACATGTTTAAAAAATATGAGGAGAAAGCTTTGCTAATTACTTGCAATGATGGCACTCTTTAGCTAGCTGAATTCCATACAATATCCTTGACAAATAATTGGCCACAATGTTGAGTGTAAATATTCAATTTTACATTACTCATAACCTAAAACTTAATTTTTCCAATACATTTGAAGAATTTATCACCAAATGGATATAAATTTAACAATATCTTATTAACAAAGGTATAATTAAGCTTTATTCTCATAATCAAAATCAAAGAAAGGCTCAAGCATAAGCTCCATATAAGTGCAAGCTAATATGTCATAAAATCCAAAGCCTTTAAAAATAAACATGAATTTTATAGAAGATGGGGTGACTAAATCATGTCATATAAAAATGGTGAAACCACCACTTTTTCAACCAAACCCACCTAAAGAACCTCTTTATTTGTAAAGGTCACCTCTAAGAAAAAGTCATTATAGTAACATAGTTTTTAGTAATTTTAGTGAGCCCATTAAAATGGTATTACAAAATTTAGTTTCCACCAACATGATCATTTGGCCATTACCAAAAACATTTATTGAAAACCAACCTAAACAATATTGGCACAATGAGAATGATTTTTGTGACTACCATCAGGTAAAAGGCCATTTTATTCATAGATGTGTGCCAAAAAAATTTATTGAAAACCAAAATAAACCATATTGGCACAATGAGAATGATTTTTATGACTACCATCAGGTAAAAGGTCATTTTATTCATATATGTGTGTAGTTTCACCATCTTATTTAATATTTTCTTGAAAGTGGAAAGATAAGATTGGATAATGTGGGGCAATGTATAATCAAGAATTTTGTATCTATCAAAACACTTTTCTACAACATAATTTCAAAAATCAATATATACCTCCTAAAAATCAACATCAAAGATAGCAAAAAAAAAAAAAAACTATAATCAAGGTCAAAATTACCATTTTAATGAAGATAATTACAAAAGTGTTCTTAAAACTAAAATGTTATAGGTTGTATTACTTGAAAACACATTAAAACCATTAAGATCAATCCTAATCCAAATCCTAAAAATACCTAAAGACCTTTATCATATATTCTAAGACCTCCACCTCCATTTGTTGGTAATCCTCATTTAGTTCGTAATGTCCCAAATACCAATAAGTAACCAAGAGTTACCATTTCAATCCATTATTTCCATTATAATTCTAGTAACCCACATATGAATCAAGGTTACATAATTACAAATTGGCTTTTAAATGTTAACATTCAATGTACTTTCCACCTTCCTCCAAAAATTCCATTCAAGGTATTCCACTTAAAAAGACCAAGCCAATTGCTCCCATTAAGGATAAGCCTTAAAATATTATGGAATAATTACAAAAAATGCCTGCACAAATTTCTATCTTAGATATTTTAAATACATCAGATATGCACAAAAAAATATTGAGTTAAATTCTAATCCAATCAAAATTTCTAAGTGACATTGCACATAAAAAATTTCAAGCACTTGTGAGTCATTTGGATGCTCACCAAAAACTCACTTTTGACCAAACTATCATGTCATCCCTTGGACCTTTGTATAATAATCTAATTCACACAAAAGTAATCATATTAAGGCATAAGGTTAAAATAATCATCATAGACAATGGTTCAGGGCTCAATATTATAAATTTTAAACTAGTCAAACATTTGGGCTACATGTTAGTAGATCTACAACCATATACCATTGTCATAAAATCTTATGATAATGAATATTGTGAATATTAGGTCATCATTTATTTAATATTATCATTAGGCCTCTAACCCATGATACTTTATGCCATGTTATTTATTTAGAATAATAATTTAATTTTATCTTTGGATGACCTTGGATTCATGAAGTGTGTGTTGTACCATCTACCCTTCATCAGTGTATCAACTTTCCTCATTTTGGGTTATAAGTGACCAGTCTTGGTGACCTACAACTTTATCAATTCTAAAAACATTTGGAAGCATAATATGAGAGATATATCTATCTATTTAACAAAATTCTTATTCCTAAGAAAGGAAAGGAAATAATTGATCAACCACCAAAATATAAATATATGGATCTAAGCACTCGCTTGTACTTCATCTAACTTACCTATAAAAATAGTTAATCATTTTAATGTTTTAGAAAATGGCCTTAGGAAATATAATATTGGAAATGAATTTCATATATCAAAATTTCATAATATTCCTAAAGCATATGTTAGGCCTAAAAATAAAACATGTAAAATGGAATGGTGAAAGAAGGATAATTCTCCTTAGCAAGACCTTTTGTTTTCAAGACCACTTAGTAGAAGCAAGAATAAATATAAGACAATGATGAATCATGGATATATATTGATTATTTCACCACTTATTACCAAAATATAAAGTATCCTATCCCAAACTGGATGATATATAATCAAGTTTATAAGGGAAGAAGCCTAAGGTAAAACAACAAGGACTTATTGAGCTAGTATTAGTTTCTAAACACAAAAAAATTCAAGGCATTATATACAAACCACCTGGGTTCACTCTATGATTCTCAAGAGTATTTATAATTTATAATATAACATGGATAATGCTGAAAATGGTGTAGATATCTATGATGAGTTGGCTAATACCAATATATTTGACCCAAATACCATCTATACTATGCCATTATATCCCCTTTCATCCCTTCATCATCCTCAATTAATTGATTAAGACCCACAATATTCTTACTACCATTGGATGATTTTAAGAATGATGAGTCAATACATGAATTCATTGGCCTTAGAAATAATGTGTTACTTGGTGATAATAAATAGGTATTTACCATTACACTAGACCCTGTGACCTATTTTGGAGAGAAGGTGAACTTCCTTGGTCACAAAACAAAATCAAACATTGAGGTCCCAAAGTGAAAACCTCTTCTAGAAAATTTTGAACTAGTGTAACATTAAATACAAAAATTTAAACCATGGTGAAAACCTATTTGAGGTTCCATTGGACTATGAATTTCAACCTCTCTCAAATGAAGGCCAGGCCTCTTCTAGTTTTTGAACTTCATGCATTTTAGGAATAAGTTCAAGAAAATATCAAACATTTGATCAATTAGTTAAAGATTTTACATATGCCTTTGCTAAATGGTCTTTTCCAGAACCTAGTGATTCATATTCTTCATGCTTAGGTGAAATCGATGAGCCATTTAACCAACTAGATGAAGATAAAGACCACTATGCTACTATTTTGACTATTTTTTAATATGGTTTCATAATGCTTATGGAGGACACCACTAAATTTAAAATTATAAAACATATTGATCCAAAATGGATTAAACTTGGAGCATCCATTATTAAAGAGGAGTGTGAGATTATTACTGCCCTCCTTTAGGATTTTGTTGATATTTTCATATAGCATTATTTAGATATGCTAGGTTTAGACCTTGCCTTTGTTATGCATCACCTTATTATACACCATAATGCCAGGCTAATCAAATAGAAGTTGATAAAAATGCCCCCCCTCATAGCCATTTTTATTAATAAATAATTATATAAACTATTGGAGGCATGTTGTATCCATCCTACGAATTATTTAGAGTGCATACCCAATATCATCCTAATCAACAAAGAGATACAAGGAGTCAAATTATGTATTGGATTCTAAGATATCAATAAATCATGCCCAAATGATGATTTTCCTTTGGTAAATATTGATATGAATGTAGATTCCATAGACTAGTATGATATGTTATCTCCTATGTATGTTTTATAAGGATACAATTAGATTAAAATTGAACAAGAAGACCAATATAAGATAATGTTCACCACTCTGTGGGGAATGTTTTGTTATCAAGTGATTCCATTTGGACTCAAGAATGTTGGTGCCACATATCAACATGCCATGACATTTATTTTTTATGACATGCATGGTATTGTTAAATAATACATGGATGATGTTCTGGGCAAATACAATACTAGATCAAGACATCCAGATATATTATGAAGAATATTTAAAAGGATTCATGAATATAAGGTCAAGATTAAGCCTAAAAAGTGCATCCTTGGCATAAATTTAGGAAAATTTATAGGTTTCATTGTCTCTCATTTAGGCATTGAAGTTGATCCTACCAATGTTAAGGCCATTATAGAAATGCCTCCACCTTCCAATATAAAATAAATCTATAGTCTATAGGGTAAAATCTAGTTTATCAAATAGTTTATTTCCTAATTAGTATACATGTGTCATCCCTTTAGTCATATTTTGAAGAAAGGCACCACTTTCTCATGGAATGGCATTTGTCAAAAAGACTTTGAACAACTAAAATAATACCTAGCCAATCCACCTATTCTAACTCCATCTACACCTAGAAAGTTATTGCTTATTTATAACTCAGCAACTGATTATGCCTTAGGGGCACTCCTAACACATCATAATTATTAGGGAAAAGAAATAAAAGTAATACTATTTAAGCCATACATTGGTTGCCTATGATCATAACTACAACTCAATTAAAAAATCTTGTTTATCCATGGTATTTATAACTCAAAAGTTACACCATTATATGCTTAACAATAAGACCATTATCATTAACAAAGTGAACCCATTCAAATATCTAGTTTACAAGATAGCCTTGACTAGTCACATTACTAAGTAGACAATGTTATTGATAAAATTTAAAATTGAATATGTTCATAAAAAGTCCATTAATGGATAGACACTTGTATATCATATTGTTGAATCACCCTTGTCACACACCAAGTCACTTATTTTCAACTTTTATGATTATTCAATCATGACTCTAGATGGCACTTATTTTCTACCTTAATATTATACCCTTTATTTTGATGGTTCTTACACTTATCTTGGATTAGGAGCCAATATTCTCTTCTTTACATTGTAGAGGGATCTCATTCCCAAATAATTTCACATTGGTTTCACTTTTAGAAACAATATTATAGAATATAAATCACTCATTATAGGGTTTCATCTAGCAGTAAAATGGAACATCAAGAATTTACATGTTCATAGACATTCTCAGCTAATTATTAACCAAGTGACATAATAATATCAAAGGAAATATGATAATCTTATTCCTTACAAGAATATGGTGGACCATCTTAAGTAGATCTTTGAGCACATTTAAATTGAACACATTCTTAGATCTAGTAACATAACTATCGATGTAATGGCAGCAATTGGTTCCATAATAGTAATTTCAAATCACATTATTGATTCCAAATTTATTATTAACCATATTTTACATCCATCTAATGAAATTTTAGAATCTGAAATGGTATGAGATATTTTTGTTCCCATCTCACCTTTGTACTATTACATATATGCCTACCTCTATGATAAAACTATTCCTTCCAACCTTTATCTCCAAAAATAAAAAGCCTTCTTCCATTCCACTTCTTGTTATACCATTCTCAATGCCACTCTCTACTTATAAGATATGATAGAAGTATACTTCATTATTTATCTTTGGTAGAGTTTAGATTCATGATTAAATAAGTACATAAAGGGATTCATGGGGCTTACATTAGTGGCATGGTCATTACCAAAAACCCTTGTGTATAAGATATTATTGACCCACTATGGAATTTGATGCATGTGAATATAAAAAAAAGAGTGTGGCTTGTCAAAAGCATGACAATATCATTCATGTGCCATCTCTACCGCTTTAAATGTTCACTATGCCATGCTTTAAATGTTCACTATGCCATGGCCAATTTCTACATGGGGAATTGATATCACAGGTAAAATTAGTCCAACTTCATTAGATAATGTAATCATATACTTATTGCAACTAAATACTTTACTAATTGGGTTGAATACATTCCCCTCACTTATGTAATATATAAGTAGATATCAAAATTCATCCTCAACCATCTCATTTGACACATTAACATTACTTCTAAATCATTTATAATAATGTTGGATACTTCAAAAATAAATATGTCAAAGGCCTTTATGCCAAATACTAGATTACACAACACTTTAACTCCACTTATATTCCTCAAAGAAATGACTAGGCTAAAGCATCTAACAAAACATCAATTCATATTCTTGGAAAATACCATTAATGATTTTGGATATGAATTGGAATATATAACTATTTATCACCCTTTGGGAATACTATACCAATACTTGCACCCCAACAAGATCCAATCTATACTCCTTTATTTATGGTATGAAAGTTCTTCTCCCTATCGAGATCGAGTTACCCGCTTTATTCATCTCACTGAAGAACATCACTAATGACAAGGGAAATAAATTTTTTTAGCTTTAAAAATTATACCTACTTGGTGAAAAGAGGGTAGATTAATTGAATAATATTTAGGAATATCAAAATAAGCTATGCTATAGCTACAACAAGCATATCAAACATAAAGAATTTAAACTTAGAGACCTTGGTCTAAGGGAAAAATAAAATAATACCAATATTGGCTATGAAAAGGAGGGTATGTTTGATCCTAATTAGTTAGGCCCATTCATCATCATAGAAAATTATGGATCTAAAACATATATATTGGCCACACCATATGGATGAGAGTCGGATGAGCCTAGGAATATTATAGATCTCAAGCATTTTTACACTTGACTTGTTTGAACATTATCTATGAGGAATCCTTCTTGGGGGCATGACATAAAACCATATTCCTTTCATCCTATTTTTCATTGAGTTAGTCCATATTGATATTATTCCATCATCCTATTACTAATATTTGATCTTGATTCTAGTTTATAAATATAAGAGATGATTCTAAATGCCATATTTTAGAGAAAGTTTCTAGCAAAATATTCAGATTTGGTCACCATCAACACAACTAGGAAAAGTAGTATCTTAGAGTAACTTATGTATAATTCAATGGTCTTATAAATTACATATTTTATATCTTGATTGAATCCTTTACCATTTATTATGTTTTTATGCCATTCATGTTTTCAACCTTATTTTTTATTCATAATAGTTTCTGTTAGGGAGGAACTACATTGACCTGAGGTCTATGGGGACTATGTAAGAAGTGTTCAATTTTTGATGTCATCATGGTCTCCATTTTAATCCATTCTCTCACTATTTTTAAATAATTTAATATATCCTCTCACCATTTTAAAATCAACCTAATCCATGTTCTCTTTATTTTATGAGTTAACCCATTCTACATCTTATAATCCTCCATTAAGTTGAGATGACAAAAACCTTAAATTTTTTAAAATCCCAAAAAACAACCTAAAAAATCAAAAAGTTACAAAAGGGTTTAAAATATACATGAGATATATTAATCCTTAAAATTATACTTTCTTTGTCATCCTTTTTTTTAGTGGTCTTCAACCCTATTTTAAATGTCATGATTTACCACATTTTCGAGGTGGGAACCCCTTATCCAATCATGACCATATCCATTTTCCTTTACCATTTATCTATCATTTCATATCCCATCCCTAGGATAACTACATCAGATTAAGATCCACATATACTCTGTATGTATCACTTAGATGCATGGGGAATATTTATTTAGCTTGACTAGATTTATTAACCATTCCTTATCATTTTTCTTAAAACACTCTCATCATTTTGTGAGTTTGAATTTTTCCATTTCCTCTGAAATCAAACCTCTTACTTGTCATCATTTTAATTCTATCCCATATCCTTGGGAGAACTACATTTAGACTAAAATCCATAGGAATATTTAGGCACTGTCCACTTGCATGGGGCATTTAGAATCAACTCAGCCATCCTTTCCTTTTTCTTCTATTCCCCTTTATATTCTAGTTACCATCTTATATTGTCCATTTACCAAGTACCTAAGAGTAATGCCTTATATTCACACATGCAAATATTATTTTATACTTGATTATTTTATGGTGTGTTTGTCTATCATGATTATCTTTAATTGTTCTTGCATTTATTTGAGTAACTAGATATTTTTATTGATTTTATTTAAGTTTCTATTTGTTTATTTATTTGTATTATTTGTTTTTTCCCTTTTATTTTATCACCTTGACTTAATTCATTACGTTATCTAGGTCATCATCATGGTGTTTCTTATCACACAGTTCTACTCAAGTCCATCCATTATCATGTGTCAGCATTGTCATCATGGTTTTATCATTGGTTCATTATTTTTAATTATTTCTTGGATTGGGGGTTAGTCTTTATACATGTTGTAGCCTGGTCATCATGATTTTGTATATCACGAGGATTATTATTTGGTTATATATAAAAAATCAATATTTTAGAAGTCTAATTAGTGATGTTTCATCCATATATCTCCTTATTTGTCATCCCTTAGCTAATTCATCCAAATGCCTAATCATCATTTCTAAAAATAAAAATCCACCCTACGAGGGAAAAAATATTAAGATCGATCAATGATGAAATTTTCCCTCATGATAAAGTAATCCCTAATGGGGGACATTATTATGATCAAATAAAACCACTCTTTTAGAGGCCATATCCATCATTTCTTTCATCTTGGCTTCTTCCTCTCTTTTTAGAGGACCCATATGCTTCAACTTCTTTCCCAATCAGGCCCTTGAGGGGGAATTCAAGGCTAATCAAAAATCCTTTGGGGGATAAATATGAGTTTACTAAATCATTAAATTTCAAAGAGATAAGAGTGAAGACATCATTATTCATGTGTTATAAAATTTATTACTTGATGACTTTTTCAATCTTTGAAAATATAGTACTATGCTTACTGTCTTGAAATACCTTTTCAAACATGGGCAAAATGTATACATTTCATTTTAACCACTTCTATGTCTAAAATGTGTTTGGAATAGATTTATTTAATCACATGAAATTTTAATTGAAAACCTCCAACATGACCTAATTTACCTACATAACTATCCTTTTAAGCCAAAATCACAATGATACATCCCTAACTATGGTAATGGATTGCTTTGAATCATTTATATTGTCTAGTGCATATTGAGTTAAATCAACCCTTTTCAAGTGTCTTTGTAGGATAATTAAGTGAATATTTGATTGACAAAGAAACATTGAAAACTTTACCTTTCCTTTATTTACAAATTAATCACTTTGATTAATTATCCTAATCATTCCTCTAATAGGAAATTCCATGGATTTGGAATAACACATATTCTATAGATTAAAATTGAGTTATTACCTCACATAGGTAATGTCATAGGAGCAAGTCAATCCAATGGAGTGGGGTGTGGGAAATATGGATTATCGACATGGACACTTACACACACTCTTACATCACTTACACCCCTCTTACACACTTAAGAGGATAAATGATTTAACTTTACTCCAATGTGCCTTTAATAATCCAAAAGGACTTAAATGGAATATCTTGCACACTCCAAAGGTGTAATCATATATTCATGATTGATCTTCAAACCTCTATATTAGGTACGATGAATGGTCCATATCAATTTAATTAATCTATAAATAGAAACCTCACACCTCTCATTTCATCAATCTTACCAATGTTAAGTTACTATTCCATATTATTCCAAGAATCTTAATCAAAATTTTCTCTCTCATGCCAATCCAATGTTAATAGCAAGTGTAGACAAAGAGATGTGCTCCTCACACAAGGAATCAAACATTAATGAAGACTTATACATCTATAATTTTGAGCTCTATTATTTTAGACTTATTTTCAAACATTATATTAAAGAGAAGTAAAAGTGTTGTTTTTTTTCTTTCTAATTTGAATTTTTTTGTTTTTTAATTACATAGCTCAACCTAGAGATTAGGCTTGAGAAGTTATGTCTACGAGTTGTTCTGATTATTTAACTAACAATTGTTATTAAGCGCTCTTGGATTCTTGATCTAAAAATCATACCTTGAGATCATGCATATTTATTAAGGACATATGTGTTCCCTTTACTATGTTAAAACAAAGGATAAAATTCTATAGGGATATACCCATCCAACTAGGAAGCTATCATTTAGATGCTACTAACTTGAGGCTAATAATACCATCTTAGTGTAGTCAAAGATCAAGACCCTGATCTATATAACATGTAATCTAATTTTCCATCATTATTAATACATGCCACCTATCTCAATCATGTACATAACAAGATAAATCAAAGTATCTTATCCTTTTATTTACTTTATTTATTTACGAATACAAAAATAATACCTACTATATTCATAGTCATGTGTAATTGTCATATGTTATAATTTAGATTATATCACATTTTTATGCTTAATAATATTATAATTTTAAAAAATAACATTATTTAAATCCCTTTTAATTTACCTAAATGGATAAAAATGAAATGATCATTTCCTCTTATTTTTATGACATAATTGTTCATGAATATGAAAAACATGTGATTATATGAAAATACATCAGTTATAAAATTCTAATCATGCTAATCAATGTAATCAGGATACTTTTGAATAAAAAAATAATATTTAAACTAATGAAATTATTCTATGGTGTTTAACAATGCAAAATCTTTGTCCAATTTTTTCACATGGAATTTGCCAAAATCCTCAAGAATTAGATATGATTATAAAATTTATCCTAGTATCCAAATTTTCACACAAATATATGTTTTATACATATAAAGACTAATATAAATATATATTTATTATAAATCTACCCTTTTGATTTACAAATACAACCTTAAAGATTTTAAACCACTATTGTTGATATTATTCTTACATCTACACCTATAATTACATATGTGATGTCCACCCAATATATGGGGGAAAGACAAATATTAAAAAAAACATGCTTATTCTTGAAAATATAATCTACTCCAATCTTATGATTTCTATGGATATTACATTTTCATCCTATACTACTAGCCATAATGTATAGTAGTTAGAACTAGGTAATTCTAGATTCTTTTAGCTTTTTAGGATAATGTGTAGTAGTTATAACTAGGTACTTCTAGAGCTAGTCATTGAATGGATTCATATACATTGATCCATAATACATTATCCCATGATATTTTACCTTATATGTTACCCATAGGGTATGTATATCTGAATATTTCATTATATGATGCTAAATATGACCCTAAACAACACTTCAATCCTTTAATGTAACATGATTTGATTATACATATTATAATCAATTGTTATCCAATGTGTTCCTCAAGAATCTCAAAAACTATGTGTATACACCTACTATTTTATATTTTATCACTTTAATAATTATTTCTCTTTCAATGTATTTTAAATGCATCAATCTTACTGAGTGCATAAATTAAAAGGTGCACTAGGAATGGAGTAGGATCAGCTTATGGTACTTTGTGAGAGATGTTTTCATACTATTTTGTAACACCATCACTATTATAATGATAACATCATTTGATTATATATTTTTATTACCTCTCCATATACTTTTTATACATATTTTATACATTCCTTATATCTTATTGTATCAATCTAAATGATACAATATATTTTATGCTTAAGTCTTCCCTATACTATATTTCCTAAGTTTATATAATTCTTAGTGTGTCTTATGTAATTTTTTGTTATGTCAATGTAGATGATACCATAGTATGTTAGTTGTCATTTTAAAACTATATTTACCGAGACAATACCATCAATTTAAATTTAAATATTAGTTTTGGGTATTGGATCCATATATGTGGGTCATATTTAATTCATAAAATACATATCAAATTCATACACTCTACTAGGGCTCACATTTTCCCATTATTTAGGAGAGTTATAGGTTTAGAACCTTTTCTTGGATGTCTTATATTGTGGGGTCATTGAATCTGAATAGGAGAGGTGTTTGGACTTCCTAACTAAGGTTATATAGGGCTTCATCATACCATTTTAGATATTCATCCCAAAAAATTTCTTACAAAGGGCCACTTGAGCCAAATGGAAAGATTTAAGCATTGATGGGACCACCAAAAATTAATTATTTTTAACCCTATAATATTTCCCTTATTTAGAATGTTTGATATTTTTGTTACTTTATGGATGTATGTGTGTATCACTGCTTAGGATCTTCCTTTTACTAAACAAAATGGTATCAATATATGGTTATTTATACTTACCATATATCATATTAGGTTTCTTAAACCTCCATTTTGTTGATAATTTCACCTTAAATTTTATAAAATCACTTACCCATAATTTAAATTACTTGTACCTCTTACCTATTATTAAATTTTCTTTTACCTCTTACCCATCATTGAACCCTAGTGAAATCTATACCCCATGTTAGAAGCTTAGGATTTGGAACCCTTTGCTCTTTAAATTTGAGTGTATATTACCTCATGCTAAGTATATGGATATTATAGGTCGTTACCCAATCATCCAGGTATTTACAATCTCTATTTTTATGACCTTATTCTATTTTTTATATTGAGAGAAAGAGGATAGTTATATGGCATCCTAACTCGTGTATACATTCTAGTGAAGTTGACGTGAATCTTATCCTACTTATAATTAGATAATTTGTACGTTTTAATTCTATAATATTAGAAACATATCCAAAGCCATCATATATATTTTAGTCTTACTATATCAGCCAAACTGATATAATTTTATTAGTCTTGGAAATTATATCGGCCAACCTGTCATAGTTATATTTTTTATTCTAGCTATATTGACCAAAATGATATACTTTTATTTTACTTTTTATTCTATTAAATAACTTGATGTCATTCTGAATGTTTTTTTTTCATTTCATGTTTTATATTTTTATTTCACTTTGAATAATTTCAATTTTTATTTTTATTTGTGTATTCCTATAATTGTGTTCTACTAGTTGTAAAACTCATAAGATTTGTCATTATAAGAAAAATGATCATCAATTTTATTGTATCCATGGTGTGAGGAGTACTACCCCAATACTCAAGTAATAAGATAAAACTATATAAAAGTTATCTTCCATACATCTCATAGTATACTGTAAACACTTAGGATTTTGTTTTTATCCAAAGGAAGAATTTAAACCATTTGATTTTATAGTACACTAATAAGTGATTAACCTCAAAATTTTTAAAATAACATACATCAGAGATGAAATAGTGGAACTATGGGATAATTAAGTTATCCATAGTTCGTGACATTTGGGCCTTGTTCACTATTAACACCTAGGTTCAATTTATCAGAGGACATATGATGAAAACATAAACTAGCTAAGCAAAAGAATGGAAAGGCAAAAAATTAGAATTTATATTAAAGTAAAAGATCTACTAATTCTCATTGAATAAAAAATAATTTACATAAAAGGATTTAAATAAATATCAACTAATAATTGGATTTTACATGCATAATTAAAAAATATAAATAAATTTAAAGCTACCTAAAGCACCTAAAGCTAACCAACCCATGCAATTTTTAGAAAATTACTAATTTTGGTAACTTTTGTCTTCTAGTGGTTTTTTCAAACACTATTATTAGAATTGTTTTATGAAATATTAGATGAGATTAAAAATATCCAAAAATATTATAAACACTAAAATTAACCAAAAGGATGAAGGTAAACTTAAGTTCACGCCCAAGTATAATAATACATTGTTTCTAAAAATAGGAAAATCTTGGAAAATATACTTAAATGCATTTTCAAACCCTTAGATGGTTGTGTGTCCTAAAAAATGTTTTAAAAACTTACCTAAATGGATAAATATGTTTATGTAAAATTTTTACTTTCTACGATAGTCATTTTGGTGTAAACGAGAGCTCAAATAAAGTTACATATTAAAATGTATGGCCTCTATAAGTTTCAATTTTGCATCTACATACAAATCAAACATACCAAATTTAGTAACACATTTTATACTCCCTTATTTTATGGAATGTCTAGGTATATGTGTGGATGACTTGTGGAATACATACCTCTTTTATATTCTTATCATATTTATCTATGTTCTTATTAGGTTGGCCTATGGAATAACCATGGATAATTAGATTATATATAGGAGGTAATAGTTAGTCTTAGAGGATCATATTATGAATTTTATTTATATATAACTATTATGGAGGTTTCCCCATTAAAATGGGCCAGACATAATATTTAAGTATTCTATTCTTTCACTAGTTGTTTTTGTGGGTTTGCGTATTTTATTTATAATTATACAATATATTATTATATTTTTGTGAATAATATAAGTAATTTACTTACAAGTGGTATAAAATATTTGATTTGGAAAAATTTCAATGGTGTTTTTTTTTTTAGATCTAGCATCCTGAGCACTATAAGGTCAAAACACATAACTTGTGATCTGGGAAGAATTGAATTTTTTCACCAACTCAATTTTCTTTGTGTAGTTTTTTTACACAAAGGAAAAAAATATGGAATGTTTTTAAATTCATGAAAAGTAGTAGTTGTTGAATTCATATTTATGAAATAATCAAAATGGTATTTTTTATTATTACACTTTTTTTGGGTAAACATTCTCAACTTTATGTACATTAAAAATCATTAGATTCATCTTGGTGAGGTAATCACAATGGTATCATTTGTCTATACAATTTTTAGGGATGAAACCCTCCTAGGGTTTGTGTGTGGTTGGACCTAACACTCATAGATGCAAGAAAGGGAAATAAATTCCTAAAAATACTTATTAGGATGACATGGACTCTATAAATTTGGATATAAGTATTTTAGTGGTGGTTCAACACATTCAATTAGAGTTACATGGCATGTTATGGAAAGATGATCTCCATGCAGTTCAAGGGGAAGTCATGAGGATGAGAGGGGAGATGAATGGATTGAAGGATCAATTTCAACAACTAAATGGGCAATTGGCCAACCTTGTGTATCAACCTTTGTAAAATAACTCTCCACCATTCTAGTTTAGGTCTCTCAATTGAAGAAATTATAACACCAATTTGGCGCTGAAGCTGATGTTTCCAAAAGTGGACTTGTGTAAGTTTGATTGTAAGGATCCACTCACCTGGCTTAATCAAATTGAAATTTTATTTGATCTAACTCAAGCTCCCTATTTGAAAAATGTGGTAATAGCCTCACTATATCTATAACTTGAGTAGTTCATTTGGTATTATTGGTTATATGCTCAAAAGAAAAAGAAGGGTGTCACAATTTCATGGTCAGTATTTTTTAAGGAGTTTTAGCTCCACTATCACAAAAATGTCTCTAAAAAATAATTCATCCAACTAGAAAAGTTGTGACAAATTATAATTATAAAATATTAAATTCATCAATTTTATAATCTCTCCTTATGTGTATAAGATATCACTAAGGAAAATTTGATTGACCTATTTTTGGGTGGCCTCAAAGATAATAACCAATTTATGGTTTACATGTTTCATCCCAGTAATGTATCTGAATCCATACCAAGGGAATGCATGACTAAGGAGGAATAAATAATTGTATGAAGACCTTTCACTAATGTTTATGAACACACATTCCCACCACCATCATTTCTAAATCATACCAGATTGACCCCTCAAAAATTGAAGAAAAAAATGCAAAAGGTTTACGTTTTGGATACAATCACAAATGGAGTAAAGGATATCAATGTTTCAAAAAGAAATTTTTCTACATTTAAGGTTCAAATGAGGAGGAATAAGATGATGAGGCTTAAAAGGTAGGTTTGAAAAAACATAAGGATTAATTTGAATATTTTAAACCTACTATTCCCTATCATGCAATTTTGTATATTATTACTCAAACTATTAAGTTGGTAGGTTTCTTGAAGAAACAAAAGGTGACTAAGTTAATTGACTATAGGAGTATACATAACTTCATAAATATTAAGATAAATACTCATTTGAATTTTTTCATCTACCCAACTCTAAAATTTCATGTCATGATTTTAGAAGGTGCTACAATTAACTTTTCTATAAAATACCATAGTATTAAGCTTGTTATGGGAGACTACTTGTAAGATTCCTCTATGTTTAATATTCACATGAGAGGATACATTATTGCTTTTGGAGTGTATTATATGACCACTTTGAGAAATATTAATATTAATTTCCATTTATAATGCATGACATTTGAACTGCATGGATTACAAGATAAATCTCCATGACTAGTTAGTTCACATCAGATGATAAAGATTTTTAGAAAAGGTGTCAAGGGATTTATTGCAAGTTTATTTTACATATATGTTAAACCAACCAAGGAGTATAAACATTCTCATTTTTAAAGTGTACTATATGACCATTATTTTATTTTTGGTGACATGCCAAAAGGAATTCCTCTAAATTGTATACATGATCATGCCATTAAGATCATTCCAAGAAGTACACCACCCAACATCAGAACCTATAGGTTTTTAAATTCCTATAAGAGTGAAATTTAAAATATGGTATAGGAGATTTTGGAGGCATGAATCATTATACATAATAAAAGTGAATATTCCTCCCCTCTGGTCTTAGTGCCAAAGAAGCAAGACAATTGAAGGATGTACATAGATTATAGATAAATAAACAAGTACACCATCAAAGATAAGTTTCATAAGATAGTAGTTGATGCTTTTATAGATGAATTGCATGGTTTTTTTTATTTTACCAAGATATACCTTCATTTTTGGTATGATTGGATTTGAATCTGCGATGAGGACATACCTAAAACTACTTTTAAAATTCATAAAGACAATTATGAATTTATGGTCATGCCTTTTGGAATCACAAATGCACCATATAAATTTTAGATTTTGATGAATAATATTTTTAGTTCATTTTTTAGAAAGTTTTTATTTTTTATTTTTTGATGATATTCTCATCTACAACAAAAATTGGGAAGATCATTTGAAGCAAGTGAAATAGGTAATTTTAGTTCTATAACAATATAAACTTTATTCCAAACATTCCAAATGTGATTTTGGTGTCTAATAGGTGGATTAATTGGGTCATATTTTTTCATATGATGGATTTATATTTTATCCTTAAAAAATCCAAGTGATGATGAAGTGGTAGGTTCCCAAGACCCTCAAGAACCTCTAATGATTTCTTGGGCTAACTGGTTACTATCGTAGGTTTGTCAAAAATTATGGTAGCATTACAAACCCAATCACCTATTTGTTGAAAAAGATTCCTTCTAGTGGATTGATTCATCTACTAAGGTTTTTGAAAAGTTGAAACTGGCTATGTACACAACTCTAGTTTTGACTATTGATTTTTCAAAAACATTTGTTGTGCAGTGTGATGCATCAGGATATGGCATGGGGGATATAATAATGAAAGAAGACATACATTGAAATTTTTAATTTTACAAATGAATGGAAAAAATAGGCTCAAAATAATCTATGAGAAAGAGATGATGGTTATTCCTCATTTAGTCAAGCAATGGAGACCTTATCTAATGGGTTGTCACTTTTAAGATAAGATTGATCTTGATAGCCTCAAATATATTTTAGAAAAATGATTATTGTTGATATTTCTTTTCCAAAAATATAAAAACACATTTTAACCTAAGTGAGACCCATTATTTTTATGGTTAAAAACTTTAAAGTGACCAAAGAAACCTTTTTTCCATACCTAGCAGAAATCAGAGATTTGGATGTTGTTTATAACATGCAAAATTGAAAAGTACACCCAATCTCTGCTTTCAAGTTTTTCAATACATAGTAGAAACCATATATTCGGTGTAATTTAAAACTTTTTAAAGTTTAATATTTCAACTAAACCTATACTTGCAACATACCCAATGCCCAATAAAAACCATAACTCTAGTTGTACTTTATAACTTTGCAAGTTGCAAATTGTAAGAGGAACCCCACTTTTTACTCTTACCTAGTACCTATGGAAACTACAACTCTAGTTACACATTGAAACTTTAAAAGTTTAAAAGTGTAACTTGAGTTATACTTTATACCATTCACCACACCCATGAAAACCAAAACTCTGGTTTCACATTGCAACTACAAAGTTTTAAAGTGAACCTCAGTTTTCAATTTTTGCTATTCACCATACCTATAGAAACTAGAAGTCCAGTTGCACTTTTAAAATTGAAATGTTTCAAAGTGAAACTCAAGTTCCAATTTTCACCCCTCCTCCCTACCCATGGGAATCAAAAACTTGATTTTAATTTACAACTTTACAAAGTTTCAAAGTACAAATAAGTTTCCACTACCCACTTCCTCCACCAAACCACTCAGTAGAAAGTGGAGATCCAAATGCAAATTATAAATTTGAAAATTTTCAAAATTATTCCATACCTATAAAACCCTTGTTTCCCATCATCTACATAAGCACTACCCTACTTAGAATTAATTGAAAGGTTTTATTAATAAATTAAGTTTTTTGGGTCATTGTTTAACATTTGCAAATTGAATTAGAGCTTCATGCCAAGAATAATATAAACCATATTCCCAACAGCACTAAGAAAATTCCAATACCACACCTTAGTCTACCATTTCCATTCTTTATGTGAATAAAATGGTATTCCTCCATTTACCCCACATTTTCCATCAAATCACTATTAATTTTTATCAACTAAAGCATAAATGTTTATTAAATTTGTGCAAGTATTTTAACTATAAAATCTAGGGTTTTTATCCATTTTTACCATTTTGATTTCATTTTATCCAAGTTTTTTCATAATTTTTAGAATATTATTAAAATTCATTCAATCATTTATTTTACCTAGGATTTATAGGGGTTTTCATAGAAACTATTTAAATCTATAATATTCCCTGAGATTCCCTAATTGAACTCCAACAGAAACCCCTCTTGATTTTGTAAGAAAAAACCCTATAGAGATCCAAGTTGAAAAAACACATACAAATTCCTAGTAGAGATTTAACTTTATATTACAAATTCAAATCCTCTTCAAAAATCTAACTTGATTTTGCAAACCAAAAACCCTGCTAGACATTTCAGCTATAATTACACATTATATCTCTGCCAAACTTTTTACCTACTTTTGCAAGTCAAAATGATTCCAAATATTTAGTTATTTCTCCCAAGCCATTTTTATAGAGCACATGTCTAGAAAGGAAATTAATTTCATGTCAAATGGACTTGGTGTCGCATCTAGCCTAGACTCGAATACAAATGAGATCACCAAAATAGATCTAGGTCACATAGACCTAGCTGATTTTTGGAATAGAATAAATGATAAATAAAATAATGATTAGATTCAAAGCATATATGATAATGGGTCACCCTAATAATTAGCTTTCCCACTATCAGTGTAGATCCCTAAGCTTGTTCTCACAATGGTAAAACACTATGATGCTAAGAAGAGGAAGGTGGTGAATGATAAAAGAGAGAAGATTCTAAACTTGGAGCTTGATTTCATAGATACTATATTCATAATTATATAATATGAAAGATATCTACACATAACCCCCGAATCTTCTAGTAATTTCTATCAAGATAATAATACTACCTATCTATGAGTTCTGAAAAAAATAATGGATAAAGATCACTTACCTACATCCACAAAAATGCCAAAAACATTGGCTATGATAGACTTCAAAGATGAAGTAGGTGATATTATCATACTCTTCCACAAAGTTATAAGGAACATAGATTATAATAATTATTAGTATTCGATGTACCAGTATATCTAGGTGATCTATCAAAATAAATAGAACATCCACTAGGCCTAGTTGATTTTTGACTCCATTCACAAATTTTTGATGGAAGTCTAAACTACATGCAAATTTTATATGACCTCATAATTGGTATATATATTATAAAAATGGAGGGAATTTCTAGGATTGAACATAGTTCCTGATCAAGTAAACAAGGTCTTTAATTAATATCCTAACTTCACCTTTAAGGCAAGAAAAAAAACATTTCAAAAGGGTTAATGATGCTTTCATATATTGCATCATAATTATGTTTGACAAGGAGATAAAAAGGAGGATATTTTTTTATTCTAAAAAATCTAAAGTTAAAAATTGGGGTTCATATTTCATTTAGTTCCTAACATAATTATACATCAGAGTGGGAGGTTTTAGTGGTTATCCCTACACCCTTCCAAGGTAAGTGATAAATGGGCCCTGATAGAACTTGTGAGGCAACTTGAAGAAACCCACAAATTCTTATTGTTTTCACTTGAACTTGCACCCAATGAGGAGATGGGACAAGCTTATCCTCATTAAAGTGAAACAATGGAACCACCTCAGGGCTATGGGTATCCCTATTACGGGGTGAATCTCTATATTAGGGGCCATCTCCCCTTGATGCATCATTCAAGTTCATGATACTAATAATAACAACTTTAAGGGATGAAAAGGGTTATAATAATTGATAGTAACCTGTTCTACTGGGGGTGATGCACCAAAATATGTTCTCTACTCATTCCTTTAACATACACTTGAAACTAAGGATAAGTAGCACACCAATCTCTCCTCTCACATTGATGCTTGAACATGGGGTCTTGAACATGAAATAAGATAGGAGGAACTAAAAAATAGGCATTATAATACACTATATTGAGTAGCCTACTCACAAACACCTAAATTCTTTTCAGAAACTTCTTGATGACCTGCAAGAAGGAAATCATAATACACTAGGTAATAATGGAATCAACATGTGAAGGTAAATAGAAATTACACTTGCACAAGTATAATACCAAGGATGTACACTTAATGAAATATTTTAATGAGGTAAAACACTTGTATTTATTGATTCAATGTAAAATTTTGGTAGGGATTCACCATACCCAGGTAGAGACAGATATAAACAATGGTTAATAAGGCCCAATTTATAGAATTTCTAAAAACAAAAAAGAGGGAAGCTCAAAGGTCATAGAAAAACATGCTCAAGCCTAATAATATAAATAGTTACATTACATGTATCATTGAGTGGGAAGTAGAAAATTAATGTATCTTGAGATAGATGTCAATGTAAAATTGTGGAAGACTCTTTCGAAATAGTGTAATGACTCTTTTATCATCCTTCGTGAAACTACCTCCATCAAAGACCATCCATGACAGTTTGAAACTATAAATAGGGGAACTAACACATATCATTTCTCAAGGGAAATTAAATTCATTTAAATATTTAGAAAGTGTTTTCTTTAACTACTAGCCATCCTCTAGACACCCATGTTTATGATTTCATGAAAGCGCTTTGATTTAGTCAATTACCAGTAATGACTCAAACCATCAACCTACTTATTTTTTTGTTTTTTATCTATAATATATTATTGGGTTCTTACCATTTATCACCTTAATCTTTTTCCTTAGGTTCCCTCCAAGATTTAAAATTCCAATGGCTAGCCCATGACCTTGAAGTTAACATCCCCAGACCCGTCATGAATTCCTTAGGGATATTTTCCTCAAACAATTTTCTTGAACAATATTCCAAAGACAATATTTTCATGGACAAGGTCTTCAATACTTTTCCAAGTGCTCTTTGGGGCTGGAAAGTGACCTCCAAAAATGGAAAATTCCCTCTAAAATTTGAAAATACTCTCCAAAAATGGAAAGTACCCTTTCGGGACCCCTGCATGGCACACTTTTGCTTGAAAGATATCTTTTAGGGAACTATTTAGTGAACTTGGCTTCAAAGGTGTCCTTTAGAAAGATTCATCTTAGCCACCTTTCCTAAACCAATTCCTTGGACTATTTGTACCAGATACTTCTTTTGGGCCAATCTCTTCGACTACCTTCTTGTGGAGGATTTCTTCAAACTTTTGACTTGAGTAATTCCTTTGGACAAAAGTCTAAAGGAAATATGTCTTAGTTATTTTTGGATAGAAAACTACCTTAAACTCTAGTATATTCCCATTGGAATTTTTAAATGATCTCTTTGGATTTTTTATTTATGCCTTTCTCAAAAGGAAAATACCCTCCAAAAGTCTTTAAAATTCCCTTTGCCTTTTTTTTTTGGTCTACTTTGTTATAGAGGGTTACCCTTCAAAAACTTTGCAAAGGATTATTACTTTAAGAAAATTACCCTTTATAGAAATTGAAAGTGTCCTTTTGGCTTTGTTTTAAATGCCCTTTGATAAAAATGATGTGCCCTTTGGGAAAAATGAAAATGACCCCTTCACCTGAAAAGGTCCTTTGGGGAAATCATTTCGGATAAAATGTATGAAACAATTCCTAACACTTGAAAAAAAAAACCCAAAATAATTCTTGTTGAAAGAAATAAACCTTGAATTTTTTCCATGGGTTTTTATTAGAACACCTCCTCTAAATGAAATTTGCATAATAGGAAAACCTGAAGTCTTATGGTTATGGAAACCCAAAGTTGAAGACTGAGATAAACCCAAAGTTAATGGTCGACCTCAAAGGACTAAGTCCAAAAATGTTTTTAAATAAATTCTAACATGAAAAAATTTACTTGTGCTTTAGTGAAGGACCTTAGACTTAGTACACAATAAATTTGAACCAGGATGAACAAACCCACATGATCAGCTTCCTGTGCAATTGCTATGCATGCAAGATTTGGCACTTTGAAAATGTTCTTTAAACTTTCCTGAAAATTATTATCATGACTCAAAGAAAGTAAAAGGACCTAGACAATAGACTAATAAAATATAATAGAATTCATATTATGTTGAATAAACCTAAGATCACACTATGAATGTTATTCACCCCTAAAAGATCTAAAAGCCAAATTTTCATATAGGGGTGCCCAATTTTGACCTATAGGGTTAAAAATTGGATAATAAAATGGTGACCACAGGGGTAGTATGCCTACTATACTGACCAGACTGGTAGCCTAAATAGTCCATTAGGCATGGAGTCATCTAAGGACACATATAATGACCCTAAAAAACACATCGAACTAGAAGGGAAACTCACACCATGAGACAAAACACACAACAATTATAGGATTAAAATAAGACATAAAGAAAAGTAAGATACAAAACAACTCACACATGTACATAATCACTTAGGGAAATAAGACACACAAAAAATAAAAAAATATGTACAAACATCTTGCTTATACCTCCCTTCCTAGATCAAAAGGGAAGTAACTTAGATCTCCTTCCTCACTAGATGAGTGAGGATGCCAAACATGCTTCTTAGATGGAAGGTAAGATGACTCTTATTTACTTTTTGATCTTTATTCTTGTACATTGTCCCATGGATTCATCTCCCATACATTCTCAAAATAGTTAACGTTCTCTTCAACCTTGAATCAAACTTCAACCTATTGTTCCATCATCTTGTCATGACAAGTTTGTGTGTTTAGACATAGAACAACTTGTTGGAATTCAATCTCTCTTTGAAGTTTTCCATTATCCTTAATTAAATGTCACAATGTCTTCAAAATATCTAATGGGAATTGTATCATGAATATGTGGAAGTTCTAGTTGTTCACATTCTTCTTGGAAGTTGGTAGAGGCATCTTCATAGATGAATGTAGAAATAAACTCTAGACCACCTTCAACAGGCCCAAGATCATCATAGATGGCCCCATCATGAGCTAGACGTCCTTGGAAAATATGTTCTTCAACATGTGCTTACTCTCCCTCATCTTGATCTTGTTCAACTTAGAGATCATCCCTCTCACCCTCCTCATATTCTTTATATATTTGAAAATAGGTTTTCCACATGTCTTCCTGTTTAGACACAACTTCTTGCTTGTCATGGCTTGGAGTGAGTTCCAAAGGACTTGTAAACCCTTTAAGTCCCTCTCCCTCATTTCATAAGTATTAAAACCTCTACCATAATTCCTCCTTATCTAATTGGCCTGCAGCATGAAATGGAGAAACAAGAGAGACTTCTCCCTCTTATTCCATGGGATTTAAAAAGAGCTCTTCCAATAATTATCCCTCAACTTTTACTTCATCATTGCAAGAAAATATCTCCTCATTATTATTTATCACCTCCTTATCCTCTTTCCAATCTAGAATTTAAATTTCATCCTCCCTTTTAGTGGTATCAACATCAAGAATCTTCAAAATGGTGAGTTTGGCCAAAGGGGATTCTCAAGTAGCAAGACAATTCTCCACATTAAGAAGGCAACCTTGGTCAATTGGAAGAGGTGGAAAGATGGAGTCAATGGTTTCTTGAGGAGGTATGGGAGGTAATGGAGTGGTTTTAGGATTCTCTCTTCCATCAAATTATTCACCCAAACAAGACCCATTTCTCTCTTCATAAGCTGCTATCACTTCTGCCCATCTTGGAAAGGTGGGTTTAAGGATATTTTAATAGGATTGATGTGCTAGTGAAGGGGTGAAAGATATTTCTATGAACCTAGGAACTTCTTGAGGCTTGGTGTCTTAATTAGAAATTAAAATAGTAGGTTTAGAGAGTTTACCTTCTATTACCATGATGGACTACCTCAAGGCCTGATTGGCCAATTCAAACTCCCTTTTAAGATGACCTTCAAAATTTAATCTCTTCCTCTCAAAATCTTCTTCCAATAAGTGAACCTGCTCAACCATGATGTCTTCCTCCCTTGGGATACTTTCTTGGATGGATTTACAATATGGAAAACTTGGGGAAGTACATAATGAGTCTGGGCTATTAGGAAACATGGTTGTACTAGCATTTTGAAAGGGCAATAACGGCACACTTGAAGGTGAATGTGGGGAATTTTGAGGTTTCCAAGATGAAAATTGTTCATGGACTTTCAATCTCTCCTCTAGATTAAATGTTAGGCCACAAACATAAAGTATTTCATAGGTAAGATTTATCCAATTATCCCCCTCTATAGGTATCCACTCCTTCTTGATTCGTTCCAAGGCAATCCTTATACTTTCAATACAAACACTAGATATGATTTCACCACCACCATATCTAGTGTCAAGGTCTAGCATGCATTATTGATAGATAAGGAGAGTCCTTTTGAAAATAATAATAATATGATTTGGATATGCAATATGTGGATTATGTGGAGTACAATATGGGGAGTATTGATTTTAGGCAACATAGGGATCATGACAAGGTTGAATAAGGACTTGTTCACAATTAGGAGTAATAAGCATCATAGGGTAAGTTTAACCCACTTGTGTAAGGATAAAATCAACATCAAAGTAGTCCATGAGTTTTGAGAAGTATGTAGCACAAGATAACACTTCAATAAGAATACCTAAGATACTCTACCAGTAGATTCATTCATGGAGTCACCATTGGTGTTTAGAAAACTTTCCTCCAAAGGCTAGTATCTTGAGAAGAACACAAAAACTTCTCAAAGAGTAGACTTTCAATCTCACCAGGCATGCCAAAAACTATTATCACTTGAACTTACACCCAATGAGGATCTGGGACAAGATTCTCCTCATTCAAGTGAAACAATAGAACCACCTCAAGGCTATAGGTATCCTTATTATGGGGTGGATCTCTAGATTAGGTGCTAGCTCCCCTTCATGAATCATTGAAGCTCATGCTTCTACTACTAATAACATGGGGAGATGAAAAGGGTGCGAATAAATTAAATTAACCCATTATACTAGGGGTGATTCATCAAAATATTTTATCTAATCATACCTTTAGCATACACTTGAAACTAAGGGCAAGTATCACATACACTTCATTAAATATCAATCTCGCTTCTCACATCAATGCTTGAACATGGGGTCTTGGAGATGACATAAGATATGAGGAACTAAACAATAGGAATTCTAAGACACTCTATTTATTAGCCTACTCACTTACACCTACATTCTCTTTAGACACTTCTTGTTGACTTGCAATAAGGAAATTGTAATACACTAGGTACGAATGGAATCAACATGTGAATGTAAATGGAAATTACACTTACACAAGACTAATACCAAGCATGTACACTTAATAAAATATTTTAATGAGGTAAAAAACTTGTCTTTATTGATTCAAGGTAAAATTTTGGTAGGGATTCACCATGCCTAGGCAAAGAGAGATACAAAAAAATGTGTAATAAGGCCCAATTTATAGAATTTCCAAGAACATAAAAGAGGGAAGCTCAAAGGTCATAGAAAAACATGCTCAAGCTTGAGAACAAAAATAGTTACATTACACATATGGTTGAGTGGGAAGTATATAATCAATGTATCTTGAGATAGATTTCCATGTAAAATCATGGTAGACTCTTTTGAAATGGTATACTGACTCTTATGTCATCCTTCATGAAACTACCTCCATCAATGAACACCTATGAGCATTTAAAACTGTCAACAAGGGAGTTGACACATAACACTACTTTAGGGAAATGGAATTAATTTAAATAGATATAAAATGTTTTCCCTAACTTCTATCCATACTATAGAGGCCTCTATTTATAATTTCATGGAAGTGTTTTGATTTGGTCAGCTGACAGCAATGACTCGAACTATTAACCTACCTATTTTTTGCTTTCTTTATCTACACCAAATGTTCAAAATCCTACCATTTGTCACCTCCACATTTGGTCTCAAGTTCTCACCAATATTTTTAATTCCAATGTCTATCCCATGACACTGAAGTTGATGTCTATGGACCTGTCATGAATTCCTTCGAGATATTTTCCTTAGATAGTTTTCTTAAACAATCTTCCATAGAAATTCTTTTCATAGACAAGTTCTTTTGGAATTTTTCCAAGTGATCTTTAGGTCTAGAAATTTCCCTCAAAAAATGTAAAATTCCCTCTAAAAATGGAAAATACCCTTTCGAGACTCCTATATGGGATGATTTGGTTTGCAAGATATCTTTTGGGGAACTATTTGGGGCACTTGGCTTCAAAGGTGTCCTTTAAAAAGATTTGTCTCTGCCACTTTTCCTAAACCAATTCCTTGGACTATTTTTATCAAGTAATTATTTCAAGTGAATCTCTTTGGCTACCTTCATGTGGAGGATTTCTTTAAACATTTTAATTGAGTAATTCCTTCAGAAAAATGTCTAAAGAAATTATGCCATAGTTATTTTTTGATAGAAAACTACCTTTGGCTCTAGGAGATGCCCTTTGGATTTTGTAAATGATATCTTCAAATTTTCTATTTATTCCTTTCCTAAAAGGAAAATACCCTCTAGGAACTCTTGAAAATTCCCTTTGGTTTTTCTAGTTGGTCCACTTCATTTTAGAGGGGTACCCTTTGGAAACTTTGCAAATGACCATTTCTTCGAGAAAAGTACCCTTTAGAGAAATTGAAAGTGTCCTTTTGGATTTTTTAAAAATTCCCTTCAAGAAAAATGAAGTTCCCTTTGGGAAAAATTAAAATGATCCCTTAACCCAAAAAGGTCCTTCAGGGAAATTATTTTGGATAAAATGTCTGAAACAATTCCCAACACTTGAATAGAGAAAACTTGAAATAGATTTTTTTGAAAGAAAGAAACCTTGCACTTTTTGCTATAGGTTCTAAGTGGAACACCTCCTCTAAATTAAATATTAATAATAGGAAAATATGAAGTCTTTTGGTTATTGAAACCCAAAGTTGAAGAACAAGATAAACCCAAAGTGAATGGTCAAGCTCAAATGACTAAGTCTAGAAATCTTTTCAAAGCAATTCTTTGAACATGAATAACTTTACTTGTGCTTCAATAAAGGACCTCATAATTATTACACAATAGCTTCTAACTACGATGAACAAACCCACATGATAAACTTACTTTACAACTATTGCATTTGCAAGATCTAGCACAATGAAAATGTTCTTTAAACTATGCTCAAACCTATCAACATGACTCAAAGAAAGTAAAAGGACCTAGACAATAAACTGATCAAAACTAATAGCATTAATATTACATTGAATAAACTTGTGATCATAGTATGACATGATATTCACCCTTAAATTATCTAAAATCCAAATTTTCATATAGGGGTACCCAATTTTGACCTGTAGGGTCAAAAATTAGTCAACAAAATGGTGACTCATAGGGGTAGTATGCCTTCTATACTAACCAAACTAGTAGCCTAAATAGTCCATTTGGCATGGATTCATCTAAGGACACACAAAAAAACCATGAACAACACACTGAACCCTAAGGGAAACATTCACCATGAGATGTAACACACAATAAGAGCAAGATAGAAACAAGACACAAAACCAAGAAAGACACAAAACAACTCACACATGTGCATAAGTAGTTAGGGAGACAAGACACAATATAAAAAAACAAATATCTACATACATCTTTCTCATAACTCCCTTCTTGGATCAAAAGGGAATTAACTTAGATCTCCTTGTTCACTAGATGAGTGAGGATTCCAAGCATGCTTCTTCTTAGATGAAAGGTAAGATGACTCTTTTTTCCTTTTTTCTCTTTGTTCTTCTACATTATCCAATTGAGTCGTATCCCATACATTCTCAAAATAGATAAGGTTATATTCAACCTTGAAGCAAGCTTCAAACTTCTATTCCATCATCTTATCATGACAAGTTTATGTGTTTAGACATATAACAACTTATTGGAAATAAATCTCTCTTTGAAATATTCCATTATCTTTCTCAATGGTCACACTATATTTAAAATATCTAATGGGAATTATATCATGACCAGGTGGAAGTGCTACTTGTTCACATTATTCTTGGAATTTGGTAGAGGCATCTTCATAGACATATGTAGAAACAAACTCTAGACCACCTTTAATAGGCCCAAGACCATCATATACGGCTCCATCATGAGTTGGGCTTCCATGGAGGTGATTTTATTCAACATGTGTTTTCTCTCCCTCACCTTGATCTTCTTTAACTTAGATATCATCCCTCTCACCCTCCTTATATTCTTGAGACATTTGTAAGTAGGTTTTCCACATGTCTTCCTTTTTAGACACAACCTCTTGCTTGTCATGGCTTGGAGTGAGTTCCAAAGGACATGTAGACCCTTTGAGGCCCTCTAGCTCATTTCATATGTCCTCAAACCTATACCATAAGTCCTCCTTAGTTGAATTACCTACATCATGAAATGGAAAAACAAGAGATAATTCTCCCTCTTCTTTCATGGGATTTAAAATGAACTCTTACAAAAATTATCCATCAAATTTTCCTTCGTCATTGCAAGAAAATGTCTCCTCATTATCAGATAGCACCTTATCATCCTCTATCCAATCTAAAATTTTAATTTCATCCTCCCTCTTGGTGGTTTCAAAGTCAAGAATATTCAAAATATAAAGTTTGTCCAAAGGAGATTCCCAAGTAGCAAGACAATTCTCCACATTGGGAAGGCAACCTTGATCAGTTAGAAGAGGTGGAAGGATGGAGTCAATGGTTTCCTAAGGAGGGGTGGGAGGGAATGGAGTGGGTTTAAGATTCTCTCTTACATTAAATTATTCACCCAAATAAGATCAATTCCTCTCTTAACAAGATTTTATCACTTCTACCCATCTTGGAAAGGTTGGTTCAAGGATATTTTCATAGGATTGAGGTATTAGTGAAGGGGTCAAAGATATGTCTAGGAAACTAGGAATTTCTTAAGGCTTGGTGTCTTGATCAAAAATTTAAATAGTAGGTTTAGAGAGTTTATCTTCCATTTCCATGATGTATTGCCTCAAGGCTTGATTGGCCAATTCAAACTCCTTTTAAAGATGACCTTAAAAATTCAATCTCCTCCTCTCAAAATCCGCTTCCAACAAGTGAACTTGCTCAACCATGATATCTTCCTTCCTTGGGCTGATTTCTTGGATGAATTTACAATGGAAAATTTGGGAAGTAAATAAGGGGTTTGGGGTATTAGTAAACATGGTAGGACTAGCATTTTGAAATGGAAATAATGGCACACTTGAAGGTGAATGTCAGGAATTTTGAGGTTGATAAGATGAAAATTGTTCATGGACTCTCAATCTCTCATATAGATTAAATATCAGGCCAAAAACATCAATCATTTCATAGGTAATATTTGGCCAATTATCTCCCTCTATAGGTTTCTACTCCTTGATTTATTCTAAGGCATTGTTTACACTATCAATACAAACACTAGTTATGATTTCACCACCACCATATCTAGTGTCAAGGTCTAGCATGTATTCTTGATAGCTAAGGAGAGTAATTTTGAAACTAGTAATAATATGATTTAAATATGGACCAGGTGGACTATTTTGAGTACAATATGGGGAGGATTGATTTTAGGCAACATAGGGCTCATGAAAATGTTGAACAAGGACTTTTTCATAATTAGGAGGAATAGGCAACATAGGGTAAGTTTCACCTGCTTATGTAAGGACAAAATCAACATCAAAGTAATCCATGAGTTGTGAGAAGTATGTAGCACAAGAAAACACTTCAATAATAATACCTAGGCTACTTTACTAGTAGATTAATTTATGTATTCACCATTGGTGTTTAGAAAAATTTCCTCTAAAGGATGGTATCTTGAGAAAAACACTAAAACTTCTCAAGGAGTAGACCTTTAGTCCAGCCAGTCATGCCAAAAACTATTGTCACTTGAACTTGTACCTAATGAGGATATGGGATAAGCTTCTCCTCATTTAAGTGAAACAATGGAACCACCATCAGGTTGTGGGTATCCTTATTAGGGGTTAGATCTCTATATTAGGGGCTAGCTTCCTTTGATGCATCATTGAAGCTCATGCTCCTAATACTAACAACTTGTGGGGATGAGAAGTGTTAGAATAATTAAAATTAACCTATTATACTAGGGGTGATGCACCAAATTATTTTATTTACTTGTACCTTCAACATACACTTGAAAATAAGGACAAGAAGCACATACACTTCATTCAACATCAATCTCTTCTCTCACATCAATGCTTGAACATGGGGTCTTGGAGATGACATAAGATAGGAGGAACTAAGAAAAATGCATTATAAGATGCTTTATTGAGTATCCTACTCATTTAAACTTGCATTATCTTTAGACACTTATTGTCAACTTGCAAGAAGGAAATCACAATACACTAGGTACTAATGGAATCAACATGTGAAGGTAAATGGAGATTACACTTGCTCAAGACTAATACCAAGCGTGTACAATTAATGAAATCTTTGAATGAGGTAAAAAACTTGTATTTATTGATTCAAGGTAAAATTTTGTTAGGGATTTTCCATACCAAGGTAGAGAGAGATACAAATAATGGAGAATAAGGTGCAATTTATAGAAATTTTGAGAACAAAAAAGAGGGAAGCTCAAAGGTCTTAAAAAAACATGTTTAAGCCTAAGAATGAAAATAGTTACATTACACATATGGTTGAGTGAGAAGTAGATAATGAATGAATATTTATATATATGTCCATGTAAAATCATGGTAGACTCTTTTAGAATGATGTAATGACTTTTCTAATGTCCTTCATGAAACTACCTCCATCAAAGACCATCCATGATCATTTAAAACTATCAACAGGGGAACTGACACATAGCACTACTTGAGGGAAATATAATTCATTTTTATAGTTATAAAATGCTTTCCCTAATTAATACCCATCTTATAGACACCTGTGTTATGATTTCATGGATGCCCTTTGATTTGGTTAGCTTCCAACAATGACTTGAACCATCAACCTACCTATTTTTTCTATCTTTGTCTGAACCAGATGCTCAAGATCCTACCATTTTTCACCTCCATGTTTGACCTCAGGTTCCCACCAATATTTTTAATTCCAATGGATAACTCATGACCCTAAAGTTGACATCTGTGGACCCCTCATGAATTCTTTCGATATATTTTACTCAAACAATTTTCCCAAACAATCTTCTGTGGACAATTTTTTCATGGACAAGGTCTTTAGGGCTAAAAAGTGCCCTTCAAAATTTGAATGTGCCCTCTCAAAATGGAAAGTACCCTCAAAAATGGAATGTACCTTTTTGGGACCCCTACATGGCACACTTTTGCTTGAAAGATATCTTTTAGGGAACTATTTAGGTTACTTGGCTTCAAAAGTTTTCTTCAAAATGATTTATCTCAGCCACTTTTCCTGAACCAATTCCTTGGAATATTTGTACCTATAAATTCTTTTAGGCCAATCTCTTTGGCTACCTTCCCATAGAGGATTTATTTAGACTTTTGACTTGAGTATTTCCTTTAGATTAAAGTTTGAATTAATTATGCCGTAGTTATTTTTTGATAGAAAACTACCTTTGGCTCTAGGAGATGCCCTTAAAATTTTGTAAATTATCTCTTTGGATTTTCTATTTATGCCTTTCTTCAAAGGAAAATACCATCAAAAACACTTCAAAATGCCCTTCATCTTTTCCATTTATTCCACTTTGTTGTAGATGGGTATCCTTAAAAAACTTTGCAAAGGACCATTTCTCTAAGAAAAGTACCCTTTGGAGAAATTAAAAGTGTCCTTTTAGCTTTGTTTCAAATGAACTTTGAGAAAAATTAAAATGACCCCTTAGCTCAAAAATGTCCTTTAGGGAAATTATTTTAGACAAAATGTCCAAAACAATTCTTGACACTTGAATAGAAAAAACTTGAAATAATTCTTGATGAAAGAAAGAAATCTTGCACTTTTTACCATGGGTTTTGAGTTGAACACCTCCTCTAAATGAAATATTCATAATAGGAAAACTTGAAGTCTTTTGGTTATGGAAACTCAAAGTTGAAGACCAAGATAAACCCAAAGTGAATGGTCGAGCTTGAATGACTAAGTCCAAAAATATTTTTAAAGCAATTATTTGAACATGAACAACTTTTTTTGTGCTTCAGTGAAGGACCTCAGACTTAGTACATAAGAAATTTGAACTAGGATGAATAAACTAATATGATCATCTTCCTCTGTAATTATTGTGCACGCAAGATCTAACACTTTGAAAATGTTCTTTAAACTCTTCTCAAACCTATTAACATGACTCAAAGAAAGTAACAAGACCTATAAAATAAATTGATCAGAGATAATAGCATTTATATTACATTAAATAAACCTAATATCACACTACGACATGATATTCAACTCTAAAAGATCTAAAAGCCAAATTTTCATATAGATGTGCCCAATTTTGACCTATAGGGTCAAAAATTGGTCAAAACTTATCAAGTAGGCATAAGGTAGGGATACATTTCCCTATCATTATATGAATCTAAACCTTCCCTTCCTTATCAAAATCTAAAAGTGTTGATGTTGAGATGAATCAAATGACTTTAAGAGCTCTTTATGCAATTCCATTCTATGATGTGACTAGCCATATTACTAGTATAGTGGGTGTCACCACATATTACCACATTCCATTTTATAAGGATTACTAAGAATATATTCAAGTTGAAGAGGGGGTGAGACTAAGATATTATTATTAAATGACCCATGAACATATAAAAAAACACAATATACCTCTAGTCTTGAGGATTTGAAATATGATAAGTCACCAATTGACAAGGTCTATTGTGATAATAAAATCTACCTCTAACCTCTTCCATTGGTCAGGTGGTCTATACCTAAATATTTTTCATTGATAGATAGGACCACCCAATTCATAAACATAATAATAAATTAGCTAAGGATTAAAGGGGTCATGATAACCAAAGAGACCCTAGGTATCTATGACAAGTTGAGAGAAGTAAAGGAGAAGGGTATGGAAACAATAGTAGAGGGTCCCGGTAGTGAAACCCAAATAGACCAAATAAATAAACCAATTTTGACACATAAGTAGAAGTAAAAGTAAAAATGGGTACTTCTAATAGCTAAGAGACAATAACACAACTAGTGTTTCAACCAATATTAACTTATACAAAGGATATAATTTCTATTCAACTAGCAAAAATAGTTCCCCCTCATATCTCTACTATTCAACCAATTATATTACTCTCTCTAACTATTTTCACTACTAAGTTAGATCCAACAATTATCCCTCTTATTTCTACCAATACACTAGTGCAAATAATTTCACCTCCATCTAGCCCACATGTACAAGTAAATCCCTTGGTAGTAAGATAATTGATATAATTAGACAATTAGACTCCACCTTCACCTCCCTCTTTTGTAACCAATTCCACCTCATTTCCAATATCCACTACCACTCTATTAATCACTAATACCACATAACAGTACATGGATACATACTCAATCATCTTGATCACAAACTCATTATCCATCCCAACCACTGGAATAAATACTAATTTATTTCCTTCTTCTATCAAATTCTGCATTTCATCTTCTCTGAGTGTTCCCACTATGTTTATTGACTCATTTATTGCCTTATATTCCACCCTTCCATAGGTTCCCCTTTTACAACTACCTATGCCTACTTTTACACTTATGTCACTCCCATCTCCCACACCCTTGGTAAACACATATATACCCAATTCACTCATTCAAATGCATGTTCCTTCCATTCCTGTAGTAACCCAAGTTCCCAATAAGGAGGTGGAAATAGAAAGACCCACTAATACAATTATGGATGTTAAACCCACAAATGATAAAGATATAGATAAATCATTAGTCAAAAAATTAATGATAACATTAGTGACAAATATAACACTTGTCATAATAAACATTAGTGTAGTATCTTTAGCTTAAGATTCATATATGATAATGTTATATTCATAGATTACAACTCCAAGATGGCTAAAACAATTAATGTTAAATAAGTAGAAACAAATGATGACTCCCATCACTCTAGACTTTGGTCTATTAGAGGCATCCAAAAGATCAAAGATAGGCCCTAGAACTATATTTATAATATCATATGATTTAGTAGGGGAGAGATATGTGGAAATAACAATTCCCTACTAGACAAATAAAAATAAGATCTAGTGGTGGGGGATTTTCAAGTATCTAAAGTGCACTTGGGTCATCTGAAAAGAGAAGGACTGAAGCATGACATTCAGTCAAGTATAATCACTATTTTTGAGAATATGGACAGTGACAAGCTCACTAAAAATGAACTAAAGATTAAAGTTGAGTAGTTAACAACTACCTTGAGGAAGTTCATCAAGACAGTAGCCCAACCAACTCAATCTCTTGTTGAATTGTTTGATAAATAAAAATTTGAATCAATGACAAAGATTAGTACCATGGGAAGGGCCAAAAAATATTATGTTAATGAAATCATAACTAAAGGAATCAAAGTGATAGAGTTGAAAATGGACTATTACAAAACTCTGAAGAATGATTGTGCATCTATGAAAGTAGAGATAAGCAAATATGAGGAAGAGATTGAAAGACTAAACTTATTCTTTCTAAAATTGTACATTATTGACTCAATTGAGACTGACACCTTCATATCAGATAAAATATTAAAGATTTATTCAAAGAATGAAGAGATAAAAAGGGCATCATATTTCAAAATTATAATACTCACTAAGAGTATTAATAAGTCCAAGGTTACATGTGACAAGGCCACATATAAAATCTATGACATTAAAGATTTACTTAGTAAATTATCATGTAAAGCAATAGATTGTCAATATCAAACCCTTTTGATTCAAGATATTTAGGATAATTTTAAAAGAATAGTCAAGAAAGAATCATCATGGGATATAACCATCAACTTGAGTTCCATCCACTGATTCATCAAGTATTAAAATATACTAGATTAGATGGGAAAAGACACTCAAGTCTAGAAAGTTGCACCTATAGAACTCTCTGAAGTGATAGAAAAATGTGAGATAAGTAACCTTTACACCCTTGGTCCTATTTAAGAATTCCTCTAAGAGATATTAAATAGTTTTGATGCTTATATTGAGAAGATACAAGCAAAAAAGGACAAGGATTCTTTAGAGGTTAAATTTGTGGATTAATTTTTTCAATTAACTGTAAAAATGCATTCTATAAATTACTTTCTTTGTTGTAAGATATATTGTAAAGTTTCAAGTTATAAATTGTAACTATCATTTTGACATCGATAGAAAGAGCCACTTCTAATTTTCAATTATCATTTTTTTAGGCTTTAAGTTGTAGAAGTGAAACTTGTAATTTGTATATTTCTTTTTAACAAGGTTTGAATTGCTTCACTTACAAATAATCATGTTGTAATTTACACTTTCCTTTTTTTCTAGATGAATGAATTAAAAGGTTTTAATAGTATTCACCTAAAATTAAAAATTATGTTTTTCAATTTATAACCTAAAATATCTAAAATCATTCAATATTTTATAAGTAATGGTTAATTTTGGTACCTCATTCCTTGGTAGAGATAATAGTAGCATAACTCAAAGAATAAAGGGTTCAGCTGGAAGATTTCAACATATTTCTCTACTCCTCTAGTACTTTTTGAATAACCCAATAGTTTCATGCTTCTTTTCCATCCATCTAATCCACTAAATATGCCATTCCAAGTTAAAGAGGAGAATGTTTGAATGAAGTTTCTTGGATTTTCTTGATCTGTAATTGGGTGTCATGTTTTGTTAACTCCCTCTCTTTCAAGAGAGTATTTTTGTATAAATATGGGTACCCTAGAATAGCCCATCTATATTTTTATTTTTACATAAATTATTATACATTTTTAAGAATTGATCTACTTGTTGTAACCTAAAGTAAGATAATAGACTAAAGTTTTGCCTTTCTTGTGTTATGTCTTCTTTGTGTATGTACAATTATTATCAAGTTTTTGAATACTATGATTCTATTTTTAGTCATATAGATTCACTTATGGTATCATTTATGACCTTTCGAAAGCTTGTTGAAAAAAAAAAAATCTTTTCCTTATTTGATAAATAATCCATATTATCTTTGATCTCATATTTGTGCAAGATTGTGCTTTAATAAACTCAACATATTAAACATTCAACTATGTTAAAATAAAGTAAGAATTAATTTACACTATATTATTCAATGTAATCACCATTTTATAATTTTTAAAACTCATTCTGAAACTCTTTTTGTCACAAGTTAAACCCTAGTTAAGAGAAATATCACTAAGAGGTAGTAGTTTGACATGAACTGGTCATATACCAATTGTACTAAGCTTAATAAAAGGAATTTAAACATATTTATAGGTTCACCTTAATTTTCCAAGGTTACATATCTTGGAGGTGATCCCATTATGTCATTATATTTTCTAGGTGTTGTAACTCATGGTACTTATAAGACTATAAATATATAATGAGTGAAAAATCTGAGTGATAACAATTTTTGGCATGCCTGATGGGACCCTAATATCATAGCTAAGAGATTGATGATTTTCTCAAGAATAATTGTATGAGCCTCATACAAATTTCAAGAGAACTCGGTGACATCAATGGTTTGAGGATTCAAGAAATCCAAATTTATGTATGCCAAATGTACATACAAAATCATCTACTAAAGCTAAGAAAATTAACTTGAAATAACTGTCATTTCCATTTAAAAATAAATCAAGATCAGTTGTACCTTATACTATAACAAATCCTATAGATCTATTTATATCTCCTTAAAGTATCCATAATTTTTTCATACCTATAATAATGGCCCTAATAAATTAGAATTGTATATCATTCAATGGAGGCAACCCACCTATATTAGCCCAATATGATAATATACCCACCTTGGCTTTGAAAATCCTTCCATATTTTATTGGTGAATCTTCTACTAATCCTATTGAACATATACAAGACATTGCTAACACCTATTTAATTCATAATATAGAAAAATAAAATGTTGTAATCAAAATTCTTGCCTTCTCAATTAAGGGTAAATCCTTACAATCGTACATGAGTATACTTCCTAATTCCATCCATGTTTAGGATGATCTAGGGTCTACACTATGCATATAGTTTAATGATAAGAGTGACCACCTTTCACTAGTTGAATAACTAACCACTATTAAACATGTTCCTCATGAGTTCATGAGTGATTTCAATTTATGGTTTCAAAAGACATGGAATAGAATCCTAATGTTGGTTAAGCCAACATCAAACAATGTTTTCTTATATTACCTGAGAGACTTAAATAATGATATAACTATCATGATCTAGTTAGTGGCTGGTACCACACCCCCAATGATTATGACATAGCATTAAGAGCAAAAAATTGCCTCATTCAAGCTATAAAATTACTCCTCAGCCTCCAATGCCATTATTTATATAAGTTCCTCCCACAAAACCCACTATAGCCCTAATTCCCACCATAATTAATGTACCAACTTTGAATCCTACCCCTTGTAATGATTTATATGAGGTTAATTCACTACTTAAAATCTTTGGCAATGATTTAGTAACTATGAAAAGGAAATAATCCCAAAACTATAGGCCTTATCAATAAGCTAATCTAACATACCAGCCTAATAGGTAGCCATACCAAGGAAAATAAAAAGCCCAAAATCAAACCATGCAAGAAAAAAATCAAAACATCCATGATCTACCTATACCAGGTACTTTTAAATCTATTGTACCAATTTAGAACAAATTAGATACAAAATACAAGTGGTGTTATCCTTGTGCTCAACTGCATAATCAAAATGCATATCCTAATGGTGTCATCAGTCAAGCCTTGATGGTATAAATCATATAAAACACCTAATGATATCAATAAGAAGCTACTTCTTAGTAATAATATGTGCAAGAGATGGCTCAAAATGAAATTACTCCTTTGAACTAGCAAGAGGAAGATTTATGTGGTGTAAATCAAGAGGAAGCACTAACCAATGGTGTTAGTTCAGTGTCAATGAATACACGCTCTAAGAAGAGGAAACTAAAAAGTGATCAACCCCCTAGGAATAATTAGGATACAAATTTTATAGTTGTACAAGAGGTTGTAAAAGGCAACATAGTTTAGAGACCACCCAATATACCAATGGGATAGTCAAAGTCAAAATTGTTGACCCCAAATCTTGTGAAAGAAAATATAGATCCCACAAAGGAAAAAACAAAGGTTGGTAACATTAATTTTAGTATTGTATAAAAAATGAATAATAATAAACTGAATATCACCATGTGGGAAGCACTCTCTATTCTATCACAAAAGGACTTGCTTTAAGAAGTTTTGAAAAACTTTCAAATAATAGAGAAAGTCCCAGCTAAAGGACCCATTGCTATAGTTAATTTGTGTCAACCTCAAATAGACTCAAAGGCAAGTAAAAATGGTAAGCATAGCTCCTTTTAGTTTCAATCATATTTGGGAAAAATATTGTACATAGATGTATGTCAAAATCTAGGGCTAGCAATTCTATTATGACCAAGAAAATAGCTAATACTCTTGGTATTAAATACACACCTATCACAAAAGGCAGGGTTCAATTGGATGGGAATGTTATTCAAATAGTTATAACTATAAAAGGTTTAAACCTTACCATCCATTCATGTCCAAGCTTATTAATATCTTGATATATATTAGCTATTGACCTACCCCCTATTTTTTATCTATGTTTCTTAAGACTTCACTACAAAAATGGGAGGGTGTTTATCTTTTAATTGGTCCCATATATTGCTTAGGATAAGATATGTAACTAGAGTGACAATAAGAGCTGAGCCAATTTATAAATAACATATTAATCCATATACTCCTATCCTTATGGATATGAATTGCACATTACAAGATCAAGAGGAGGAACTCGACCATGAGGTTACAACACCCATGGAAAAAATCCCAGACACTCATCTAGGTGATTGGGTATTGGTTCTCTAGTTTGATCCTTATGATTATGTCAAATAAATTATGTTGGGAACTATTAAATTATTGAAAATAATGAAATCATACCAAACCTTGGGTACTATTCAAACTATATTAGGATCTAAAACATTTTACCTTCTAGATAGTTCTTATGGATATAACCAAATCCTAGTATAGGAATCTGACCAATTCAAGACTGATTTCATTATAAAATGTGGAACATATGCCTATAAAAAGATGCATTTTAGTCTAACTAATGTTGGTTCTAACTTAAAAAGAGCCATGGATATGGATTTTAGGGGTTTGATAAATGAGATGATCATGGTGTACCTAGATGACATCATTATTTATTCAAAACATACTAGTGACCACCTAGATTACCTTAGGAAAGTGTTTGAAAGGTGAAAATAATTTGGAGTTTCTTTCAATCTAAAAAAGTAAATTTTCACTATTCATAAATGGAAATTGCTAGGATTGTTTCAAAAGAGGGACTTACAATAGACCCAAAGAGAGTAAGTGTTATATCTTCACTAGCACTTCTAAGCTATAAAAGGGATTACAATGTTTCCTAGGAGAGATCAACTTCATAATAAGGTTCATTCAAAAAAAATCCTCCATGGCCAATCCCCTTACAACCATGCTTAATAATGGGGTCAATTTTAGTTGGATAAGGGAAGGAAAGGATAGTTTTGAAGCCATCAAATAGTCTATTTCTCAAGATCCTACCCTTGTCAACCCTAACTATGAGAATGATTTCATTCCCTATGATTTTAGAGGGGAAGGTAGCATATCATCTATAATAACCCAATATAATAAAGATAAGTTGGAACATCCTATATCTTTTTTAATCAATCCTTGAAGGATTACAAAAAAACCATAGTTTTATTGAGAAAAAAGTATATGCCATGATAAACTCTCTCAAAAATTTTAGGAAAATGTTCTCCAATAATAAAATTCATCTGATGGTTAATCACTAAAACATAAATAATTCCTATTGAGTTGATAAATAAATGAGAAGAGAGCAAGTTGGATCTCAAAATTCATGGAATATGACATGAACACCAAAATAGCTAATCTCATATGAGGAAAGGGCTTATGTGAATAGATTGATTTTGATATAAAGACTATTGATGTAGTATCTAATAGAATATATGTTTAAAAGTCATTCCAACTAGCCACTCTACATCTGATTAATAGTTGGATCAGTGATGTGACTATCTTCCTACAAACTAGAAAATGCTCACATGAGCTCTAGTAGTCCAAAAAAGGTACTTCAAACTCTAATCTATTCCTTATGTTCTTATTTATGGGATATTATTTAGGAAAGATATGAATGGAGTTATGTTGAGGTGCATCTATCACAATGAAATTCCTAAGGTGCTTGAATAATTTCATGATGGCTCATCGGGTGTCCATTTCTCCACAAGAACCATTACCATGAAAATAATGAGGGCATACTACTACTAGCCTGACCTATTCAAAGATGTACATAAATAGGTGTAGAATTTTCAAAAATGTTCCTACTTTATAGGGAATCAAATATTAACATATCTCCCTCTTACACCAATCCAACCAACCATTTTCCCAATGGAGATTGGATTCCATTAGCATAATAAATCCACCATCAAGTGAAGGACACAAATGGGTCACTATCATAAGTGATTATTTACTAGATGGACTAAAGTGGTTGCATTCAAAGATGCCACATAAGCATATATACTAGAATCCATGGATGTTATTATCACTATATTTGGTGTTCATTACACCATTATCTTAGATAATACCAAAGCTTTTATGGGAACTCAAGTGAGTAAATGGGTAGTAAGGCATAGTGTATACCTGAATACCTCATCTAATTATTACCTACAAGGTAATGGATTAGCTTAATCTACCAATAAAAATATCATAAGGATTATGAAAAGGATAATGGATAATAACCAAAATATTTGGCACACTAAGTTAAAATCAACACTTTGGGCTGATAGGATCACTCCCAAGAGATCCATTAGCAATTATCCATTCATGTTGGCATATGAAAGGGAAGCTAGAGTCCTAATATCAATTGATTTACCATCTCTAGAACTCAATCATGACTAGGAATTGATTGAAAATGATGAAATGATAGTGTGGTTGGCATAACTCATGGAGCTAGAAGAAGTTAAGAACTAGTGAATGCAAGTTTTGGAAGCAAATGAGATTCAAATAAAAATAAATTTTAACAAAAAGTCATATAATAGGAGATTCAATAAAGGAGACAAGGTTATGAAATGGGATGTTGAAAGAGATAAACTATGAAAGCATACAAAATTTGATGAAATATGGAGTGGTCCAAACATCATAACTCAGTCCAAATGAGCCAATGCATTCCAGCTATCTAAGCTTGATGTATTGGAGTTACCAATCTTGATCAATGGGATATACCTCAAATATTTCTTCTAAGGTTTTAATTATTTCCAAAGCATTGCATATATTAGGTTTAATTAGTTTCCCCAAATAAGTGCTTTCACATAATTTTGTAACTCATTAGGAGTTTTTATTTCCTTAGTTTGTTTCTATTTTATTTTTTTCCAATTTCATTTATGTTTAGGCAATTCCCAATTTTTTTCTTCTCCAGTTAAAGTGTTTAAAGGTTAAAATGTCTACATGCCCAATGAACTAGAAGGCTACTAAAAATAAATTGATTAATAGGTAATCACCCCACATAGGTCACCAAAAATGTTTATTTTTTTATGCCAAAAATATCAAAACACCTTGTACCCTATGGGAGACCCATTATGTTTTTGTGAAAAAGCTTTAAAGTGACAAAATAAACCTTTTTATTTATTTTTACAATTTTTGTCATATTTTATCCAAGTTTTTCCCTACCTTTTAGAATCTTTTTAAATTTCACTCAATCATTTGTTTTACCTAGGGTTTATAGGGGTTTTCATATAAATTGATTAAATTTAGATTATTCCTTGAGATCCCCCAAACAAACTCTAGTAGAAACTCCTCTTGTTTTTGCAAGAAAAAAAACCCATGGAGATCCAAGTTATAAAAATTATACAAATCCCTAATGGAGATTTACATTTCTCTAACAACTCCAAATCCATATCAAAAATCCATATTGATTTTACAAACCAACAACCTCACTGGACTTTTCATCAGGCTTTCTAAGTGTAATTTGCAAATTAAAACCCTGTTGAACATTTTAGCTATAATTACACATTATATATCTACCAAACTTTTTACTTACATTTTCAAGTTAAAACCCCACCCACTCTATAGTTAGTTCTCCCAAGCCATTTTTTTAGAGCACACATCAAGATGGGAAATTAATTTCAATTCAAAGGGACTTGGTGTCCCATCCAAATTAGACTCAAATACAAATGAGATCACTGACATAGATCTAGGTCACACAAACTTGGTAGATTTTTGAATAGAATAAATGTTAAATTCAAGAATAATTAGATTAAAAGAATCTATGATAGTGGATTTCCCAAGGTAATAAATTTACCACTATCAGTATAGAGCCCTGAGCTTTTTCTCATAATGGAAAAAAACTATGATGTTGAGAAGAGGGAGGTGGTGAATGATAAAGGAGAGAAGATTATGAAATTGGACCCTGATTTCATAGATACTCTATTCTTAATTATAGAATATGAAATTTATCTAGACATAACCCCTGACACTTCTAAGAAGTTCTATCAAGATAATATTAATACTTGTCTATAGGTTCTAAATAAATAATGGATAAAAACCTCTAGACCTACATCCATGAGAATGCCAAAAACCTTGGATATTATAGAATTTAAAGATGATGTTGGTGAAATTATCATACTCTTGAATAGATTAATAAGGAACCCAAATGTTAATAATTATTAGGATTTTATATACTAGTATATCTAGTTGATCCATCAAAATAAATACTACATCGACTAGGCCCATTTGATTTCTGGCTCTATTCACAAACAATTGAAGAAAGTCCAAACTACAAGAAATTTTTATATGACCTCATACTTGGTCTATATATTATAAAAAGGGACGGAATTCCTATGATTAAACATAGTTCTTGATTAGGCTAATAAGGTCTTTAACTACTATCTTGACCTCACCCTTGAGGTGATCAAATAACATTTCAAAAGGGTTAATGATGGTTTCATATACTACACCATAATTATGCTTGAAGGAGATAGAAAGGAGAAGATTTTATGATGCTATAACATATAAAATAAAAAGTTTGGGGTCATATTTCATTCAATTCTCAACATATTTATACATCAGAATGGGATGTTTTAGTGGTTGTCCCTACACCCTTCCAGGGTATGTAAGTGACAAATGGGCCCTAATGGAACTTGTGAGGAAACTTTTAGAAACCCACAAATTATTATTAATCAAGCATAAGATAGGGATCAATTCCCCTATTAGTATATGAAGATACACATACCCTTCCCTATCAAAATCCAAAAGTGCTAATGATGAGATGAATCAAATGACCTTAACAGATCTCGATGCAAGGCCATTCTATGATGTGACTAGCCATATTACCATTATAGTGGGTATCACCACCTATTGCCACATTGATTTTTATGAGGATTACTGGGAAGATATGCAAGATGAAGAGGAGGTGATATAGAGAGATTATTCCATAATGACCCTAAAACAAATCAAAACCTACAATATGGCATAAATCTGTAAGGATTTGAAATATAATGACTCACATATTGATAGGGTATATTATGATAATAAAATCTACCTCTAACCTCTTCCACTAGTCAAGTGGTTTAACTTGAATCCTTCTCATTGATGGATAGGACCACCTAGGTCATAAATAAAAGAGTAAATTGGTTAATGAGCAAAGGGGTCAAGATAACTAAAGAGACCTTAAGTATCAGTGACAATTTGTGAGAAGTAAAGGATAATGGTATGGCAACAACAATAGAGGGTCCTAGTATTGAAACCTAAGAAGACCAGGTAGACCAGCCAATTGTGTCACACAAGTGGAAGAAAAAGAAAAAAGGGGGTCTTTCTAGGATTCAAGAGACAACAACACATCCAATGGATCAACTAATGTCAACTTCTATAGAGGAAATATATTTTATTTAACTAGAAAAATAAGTTTCCCCTCCTATCTCTACTATTCAACCAAACAAAGCACTCTCTTACTATTTCCACTACCTAGTCAGCTCTAATAATTACCCCTCCTATTTCCACCAGTCCACTAGTGAAAGTAATTACACCTCCATCTAACCCACTTATGCAAGTAACTCCCTTGGTAGTAAGCCAATTGACATAGTTGGAAACTCAGACTCCACCTTTACCTCCCTCTTCTATAACCACTTCCACCTCATCCCCAATATCCACTACCACTTCATTAATCACTAATACCACCTAAAAGTACATGGTTATGAACTCAATCATCTTGACTTCAACCCCACTATCTATCCCAACTATTAAGATAGATACTAATTTAGTTTTATCTTCCATCACACTCCTCATTTCATCTACTATGAGTGTTCCCACCACATAGATTGACTCATTTGTTACCTTAGATTCTACGCTTCCACAGGTTCCCTTTTTCCAACTACCTATGACTACTTTTTCACTTGTGTCACTCCCAATTCTCATACCACCGATAAGCACATATATACCCACTTAACCCATTCAAATACCCATTCTTTCTATTTCCATAATAACCCAAGGCCCCACCAAAGAGGTGGAGATAGAAGGACCCACTGATATAACTATGGCTACTTAACCCATAAATGGGAAAGAGAACCAAATCATCAACCAAAGATTCAATGGAAAAATTAGTGATAGATATAACACTTATCACATTAACCACTAGTGTAGCATATTTATCTACATATTCACATATGATAGTCCTAAATTCATAGGTTATAACTCTAAGTTGGATAACACAATCAATGTTGAAAAAGAAGAAGTAAATGGTGTTTCCCAACACTCTATACTTTGGTCTATTAGAGACATCTAAAAGATAAAAGACATGCCCTAAAACTATATCTAGAATATCATATGATGTAGCATAGGAGAGATATATGGAAATAGTAGTTCCCCCACTAGATAAACAAAATGAAGATCTAGTGGTAGGGGATTATAAAATATCTAAATTACACCTACATCATTTGATAAGAAAAGGATTGAAGAATGACATTTAGCTAAGTATCATCCCTCTTATTGAGAATATGGACAATGACAAGGTCACTAAAGATGAATTGAAGAATAAAATTGAGTAGTTAACAAGTGCCTTAAAGAAGTTCATCAAGACATTAACCCAACCAATTCAATCTCTTACTTAATTACCTGACCAAGAAACATTTGAATAAATGATAGAGATTGGTACCATGATAAGGGCCATAAAATATTGGGGTGATGAACTCATAACTAAAGGAAATAGAGTGATAGATTTGGAAATGAACTATTATAAAACTTTGAAGAATGATCATGCATCTTTGAAATTAGAGATAAGAAAATATGAGGAAGATATTGAAAGACTGAACCTATTCTTTCCAAAATTGGAGGTTGTTGACCTAATTGAGGATAACACCCTCATATCAAAAAAATATTAAAGATTTCTATAAAGCATGAAGAGCTAGATATGGCAGCCCATTTCATAATCAAAATATTCACTTAGAGTATTAATAAGGCCAAGGTTACATGTGACAAGGCAACATACATAATCTATGATATTGAAGATTAACTTAGTGAATTATCATGTGAAGCAACAAATTATCAAGATCGAACCCTTTTGGTTCACGAGGTTCAGGGCAAATTCAAAGGGTTATTAAAGAGAGAATAAATATGGGATATAACCTTCAACTTGAGTTTCATCCATTGATTCATTAAGTATCACAATACACTAGATCAGATGGGAAAAGATACTCAATTCTACAGAGCTGCATCTAGACAATTCTCTGAAGTAATAGTAGAATGTGAGATAAGTAATATTTACACCTTTGGTCCTTAATAAAAATGACTTTAAGAGATATTTAGTATTTTTGATGATTATATTGAGAAGATACAAGAAAAAAAGGATAAGTATTCTTCAGAGGTCATGTGAATTATTTTTTAAATTAATTGTAAAAATACATAATGTAAATTACTTTGTTTTAAGATATATTGTAAAGTTGCATGTTGAAAATTGCAATTATCATTTTGATATATCTTTTCGAGAAAGATCCACTTTTAATTTTCAATTATCATTTTGTTAGACTTTAAGTTGTAAAATTGAAACTTGTAATTTGCCCTTTTCCTTTAAACAAGGTTTGGATTTCTTCACTTGTAAAAACTCATGTTGTAATTGTTAGATATCTAGATAGCACCCAATAGAGGTCATATTGTTCAATTCTAACTCATACCTAGACTAACATGGGAATGATCTAAGGCTATGAGATGCATATATCTAGACTAGACCTCTAAGGTTTTTTAACGAGGTTAGTTCCTCAGATATGATAGTTTGGAGCTTTCTTTATAAGACCTAAATAAGTTAGGGTGAAAAGAGCCAAGATATTGAATAAAATAAAACCTATTCTAACATGTGATACACTGAATGTTCAAAGATCCACTCTTAAGATTGAACTTGTTAACACACTAATAGACTATGAATAGAACTAATGCAATGTCTAAAATGGTTTATAAGCAATAATTCTTCACCTAGAGGTTAATTTGATGGACTTATGCTAGAGATAAATTAGGGTAAGGCTTGATTGAAAGCACTTACAGTCAAAAATCTACATTACACCCAAGACATCAACATTAAGACATGCTAGATGACCTATAAGAAAATATAATTAGCATTTAGGTTGAACTTTAACCTATAAAGGGAAGATGACAACCACTTTTGAATATCAAACAAATATAAAAATCTAAGTACAAATTAGTAAACATATGCAAAATTCTCTATTCATTACTTCAATAGGTGCAAAATATAAATTTTGGTAGAGCCTAATCATACCAGCCTGAGGGATGTTTAACAATAGCTCCAAGGATATATCTATAGAGATAAGGGAAGAAAAAGAGAGATATTATGGTGATAAAAAGGAATCAATGAGCTCAACTCCATTTGAATTGTATTTATAACTACCTCTACATTTATGCTCATTCAAGCTTCCTAGTTGATACAAGTCATTTTAATCCATTGCACAACTACATTATTCCCTCATTGATGATCCTTTATGAGTTTTAAGTTGGGTTCTAGCATCAATGTAGTTACAACCATTATATCACTATGTTAGAGTTTTATCTTGGTTTTAACTGATCTTTATTGGTTTGTTAAGGCATGCAAGAGTGGAGAGAAGGGTTAATTTCATGCAACTAGTTCTAGTGATGAAGCCATTAAAGTCTATATGTCTACCTTGATGGTATTCTTAATAAAGTTGGCTATTTTTCAAATTGATCTAGACTTGAACTTAGCTCCATGCTTTGGTTGAAAACCAATCCTTTGACTTCTAATGAGAATTCTCCTTGGGTTTGACTTTGGCCATCACAAACAAACTTGGACCAATTAAATAGCTTTGAATTACCTTATTCCTATTGGTCCCATATATCCTTACTATTAGATCCTTGACCTTTTAATATCCTACACACTATAAGATCAAGATGATGAATGGATGTTAACCTTGATCTCCTATGACGAGTGTCATTTAACTCCTCATTTAGTCAATATTCAATTTATGTCTTATCAACCAAGGCTCGTGTCCAAAGCTATCTGTAGTAAGGCATAGGATGGTAAATCTAGAAGTCTACTTATGGGGGTGTTTTGATGGTCCTATTCTAACTTTGACTAAAGAAAGAAATGTGTCCTAAACTATTTGATTCACTCTTTTGCTGAAAAGGAAGAAATCAAATCAATCCACTCTTTTGATTAAAAGTAAAAATCACATTCCTATTTACACTTGTGTGGAAAGTAAAATAACACTCCTAACTAACAAAAAGAAATTTGCTTCACATGTTTGTTGTAAAAGAAAATACACTTTGCTTAGAAAGGAAATGATTTTAGAATAAGAAAATGCCTTTTAAACTATGATTTGTTTTGATGTTATTTTATAAATAAATGTAAACATTAACAAGATTCTAATTAGTTATAACAAAGATTTAATAGAACTTAACATAAATACTGTACACAGTTCTTGGTTCCAAGGAGAGTGGGCCCTTACTCTTCTCAGACTCAGGAGCAAAGATTAATCAATGCTAGAAATTGAAGTAATAATTCATAAAACTAAAATGATTACAATCTAGCTAAAACCTATCATATACTTGTATGTATTTTTCCTCTATTATCTGCTCTCTATCATCTCATATAATATCTAATCTCTTTCAATGATGAAAGTCTTACATTTTATATGAATACAATCAACTCAAAATAGGATGCAAAGAAATAAGATTCCCTAGTCAATCCATTCATCCAAAGATAAGATATTGGATTTCCAAGAGATCTAATTATTCTGATGAAATAAATATACTATCCTATCATAGTCCTAAGATCCAATTATATACAATTTTATCAAAATCAAATCCTAAAAAATAGTAGGTAGTTATTTTCCTTATTTAACTCCATCTAGAATGATTCTCTCTTATCTTATTTGGCCACTAGCTTCACCATTTGTATCTTTGTCCTTATAAAATTCTTAGAATTGACCTTATAGAGTCAGGAGGAATGAGCCTATGGGGTCTATAGAAATAAGCCTACAGAGTCTATAGAAACAATTCTACGGAGTCTATAGAAACAAGCCTACAAAGTCTATAGAAATAAGTCTGTAGAGTTCATAGAAGCAAGCTTGAAGAGTCCATAGTTACTTTAGATGGATATCAAAATTGAACTTTTACTATACATCACTTGTGTCATCTTCCTAAGCATTCTTCACAAAAAAAAACACTCAAACATGCTATTTATTAGACATTAATGACAAAGTAAAGGTTTAGTCTTTAGTTCAATATAAACAAGATAATATCTATTTTTCATGTAATAGCTATCTAACAATCTGTGATTTGCATAAGATAATATACTTAGATAGATGAATTGAGGTAAATATGTCAATAATGAGCCATATTTTGAGCTCATCATCTCCCCCAAGCTTTACCTTTTACAAGTACCATTGTAAACATTTATTGGCATTCATAGCTCTGGCATCTAGTTTCCACATTCTGATTCAAATCATATTCATCAAATTCATCTATTATATGCTTGTCTGAATTGCTTGTAAACCCCTGATGTGCTTGAATCATTTCTTTCCATATATTGAATTGTTCCTCTAATTGTGGAGCCCAACTCTGCCATCTTGGAATAGGTATGATCAACAAAGGGGGTATATATCTCATGCCAATCCATTTCTATTCTCCCCTAGAATTTATTACCTCTATTAATATTTCCAAAATTAAGGAAGCTCTCCTCATACTCCATCTTAATTTATTTGTGGACATGACCTCTCATCTTTTAAGAGGCACTAAAAGTTGGTCCCATTTATTTACACTTGCAGTCACCACTGAATCAAAAATCTATATTAAAAACAAGTCAAAATAAATAGCAAAATCATATAAATCTTGTAAATAATGTGTTTTAACCTCATCACTTAAACAAGCACAATTAAAATTCTATTTGATCAATCTAGGAAAAGGAAAGGCTGGTCTAATACACAATCATGTAGTCTTAGCATGATTTGTATAGTCCTTAAATCTACTTTTCCATGCTAGTTGATTTTTTAATGTAGAATGTAATGCTCTCAGTTTAACTTCTCCTACATGAAGGTTTATCAATAATTTATTATGATCATGGTCTCCTAGGATCAAATCATGCAAATAAAAATCATAAAGCAAATCCTGTTGATCAGGTTCAACACTATAAAAAATTTCCAAAAATGTTTTTGGCTATAAAATCTTGTAAGGAAGATGACAAGAGATATGCAAAATCTACCATCTATTTCAAATAAAAATAAACTATATACAGGAGAAGGATTCCTACATGTCAAAAGAGATTCCCTAATTTGCATGCATCCTACAAATTTTCTTCTAAATTTTAGACCTTAGCTTCTAATTCTTTGTTTTCATTTTCCAAGAGTTTATTTAAAGAAGTTGCATCTTTGTTTTTAATTTAAGTATAGAATATTCTTCTTCAATTTAATGTATTATTTATAAGGGAAGAATACCTGGATAACTTGTTTGACAACTATGGTCAACAAATACCTTAGGAGGAGAGGGTACAACATCAGAAGGTGCTTTAGAAGAGTTTACTAAACTCTACAATCTCCTATTTTACTTCTTCAAATTTTCTACATATATCCAAAGATCTATTTGTTTACTTTCATGTTCCTTTATTTTTTCCTCTAATATGTGACTTTCTACTACATGATTGGTAGATGTTGTGTCTAATTTCTACACCAACAATGAGTTGAGATGATCCTTATTCTACAATTGACTGATCAAGTCAGTAATGTCATCTATTTGTTGTTGCTCTAGAGATTAAGCTTGAGAAAGTTGAAAGGTTAACTGCATAACAGGATCATTTAAATTAGATGACTCACCTTTCTCACTTGTGCATATAGTGTTCCCTTTATTTATTATAATTTTAACTAAAACAGGTGGTTGTTCTGCCATACTTGATTCTTCTTTCGTGTGTGGCTCTTCTTCTAGAATTGGATCTTCTTCTAGAATTAGATCCTCCATTATGATTGGAGAGTTCCTTTCAAAAGTATTTTCTTCAACATCAATAGTTTTAGGGATATTTTAATGTATGGGGAAATGAGATACTATTTTAAAACTATCTAGAATGTTTGTATCTTCTTGTTCATCTTCATCTATTAGAATTATCCTTCCCCTTATTTTGGTCACTCTCTTAACTACACTCGATTGAATTTTATTCTCAACCATCAAACCCTCAATCTTCTTAGGTTCTATAGTAACCTTTGATCTCAATTTTCTTCTTCTTGATAATGGAATTGGTTACATTACAGATTCATGAGGTTCTTATGGAGACCTTCAAACTTTAGGGATTTGAGACCTTGTGATTCATCTTGAATAAGAGGAAGAAGGGATTTTTGTGGAGACTACAATCTATGATTTCATCCTTGGCATTGTTTTTTCAGCTGATGCAATAGGTGGAGATGAATGTTCCTGTGGTAAATTGGAAGTCCCTTATGTAGGTAAATTTGGAATTTGTTATGCTAAATTTCTCTAAAATTTCTCCCAGACCTCTTGTCCTTGCTGAAGGAAGTGATGTTTGATAATTAGGTGAATCAGGCCATGGTGCCTAAGAGTAGCATTAAGGGTTGTAGACATAATTTGTAGAGCACCATATAAGAAGGATGGGAGGTTAATTTTGTACTGAGAGTTTTGTCTCCCATGCTTAAGGTGTATTAACATTTTCATGGCATCTACCCCTAAAAGACTGTGTTGCCCCTCACAAATGATATACTTGAGTACCTACTTGGCTATAGATTTCCAAGGTTTAGGAAGTGAATTTCTACTAATCCCTTTTGATTTTCCCTTGGAATCTACTAGACATGAAGTCCCAGTCTACTCATTACCACTAAACTGACTAATTATTTCACTAAATGAAATTCTGCCTGTAGCTCTCATTCCCTCTTATGGAACTTGTATAATTTGGCTTATAATTTGAGTTATAATACGAATAACAATGCCTTTCACAATTAAAAAATTTGGGGTGAGATTAGTGATGAATTCACTTACCATTATTTCATTGAAACCCTAAAAATTTTCAATGAAAGGTAGCCAGCCATTGGCTCTAAACACTACCATAGAAGCTTTGTTTTTATGAAACTTTGCTACATTCTTCAGCACTGATCTCATCTTCTATCCCATTTATATGCAAATTTATGGACAACTATATTCCTTTAACTCTAATTGGGGTTTAAACCAGTCTTTTGTTAAAATTAATAGGTGAGGATTTATAGGCAAAAATCATGGAGGATTTGTAGACCAGCTTCTATTAAAGTCTATAGAAATGAAATGGTTCATATGAAACACCATAGCTACATGAGTCTATAGTTTGGTATGATGACTTGATACAGTTAAGCACTACACATTTCTATGGAGTGTGCTAGCCATTTTATCACATTAATATAAATGAAATGAAATGATGCATGGGACTTTAATGATGATAGTGATTTATTACTTCATTTAAAACCTTTTTTATGACATCCTATCATTATCATGACTGATGACTCAATTGATTGTACCAAAACTACACACTTATCCATACACCTTTGGTGGCTCATTTGCATACTTTTTCATTATGGCATGTGTCATGTCATTCCATTTTAGAAGATTCAAATTTAGGTCATCTTCATAGAATAAGTCTTAATTAAATTGAATATAATTAGTTAAGTAAACATAGATAAATAAAAGATATGTCTCACTTACTTTGACCTTAGATGTATCATTTTCTCACCATTTATCCTACATAAATAAGTTTGCATGGATTAGTTTATTGTATGGAGATGACCAATCATAATGACATGACGAGATTCTCTATTTTTTTTATAAATATTGTGTTTTCCCTTTGGCTAGCCATTGCTGGTTTTCTAGCCAAAGCCCTTTTTGCAATGCATAACCAACCAACAAACTAGTTTTTTGGACATGCATTATCAATAATGTCCCTAGAAGGATTCTCACTATATATATATATATATATATATATATATATATATATATATATATATATATATCTGTGTGTGTGTGTGTGTGTGTGTGTGTGTGTGTGTGTGTGTGTGTGTGTGTGTAATAATTTGTTCAAGAGACAAAAGATGAAGTAGCCTTTTTGGAGGACTCTACTTCTTCTAGAGAACCTACTCTTTGATGATCTATCATATATATATATATATATATATATATATATATATATATGAAGTAGATCATCAAAGAGCAGGTTCTCTAGAAGAAGTAGAGCCCCTCAGAACAATTACTTGATTTGAAGCAGTTTCTCTAAATGAAGTAGAGTCCTCCAAAAAGGCTACTTCATCTTTTGTCTCTTGAACAAATTATTATTTATTAAGAGGTTTTTGATAAAGCTTCAATATATGTCCATTGACTAACAGAGCTCTTCTACTATCATCAATAGGTATTATCTTAATAGAATCATTTTCAAAGACCTCCTCAATTTGATAAGGTTCTAACCACCTCATTTGTAGTTTCCTTTTAAACTATTGAAATTTGGAATCAAACAATAGTGCCTAATCTCCTTTCTGAAACTTTCATTGCTTGATCTATGAATCATGCCAAACTTTTCTTTGATGTTGTACCAATTTAGTTATTTGTAGTGCTTCCATCCTCATCTCATCAAGTTGATTAAGCTATAAGAGTCTTTCTTTCTATATTTCTTCTAATTCAATTCCTACTTTTACAGCTAATTTCAAAGTTTTTAATTCAAATTCTATAGAAAATAAGGACTTTTTACCATAAACCAGATCATATTTCTTCTAATTCAATTCCTACTTTTACAGCTAATTTCAAAGTTTTTAATTCAAATTCTATAGAAAATAAGGACTTTTTACCATAAACCAGATCATAAGGTGAAAATCTAGTTTTTTTTCCAAGTAGTATTATAGGCCTAAACAACTTTTGGTACCTTATCTACCCAATCCTTTTTGTTGGAATGAACAACCCTGGTTAAAATAGTTTCTAGTTCTTTGTTGGTGACTTCAACTTACCCATTACCCTATGGGTGGTATGGAGATGTTTTTCTATGTTGAGTTTGATATACTTACATGAAATGATTTATCATGTTTGACATGAACTGCGGTCTTTAATTTGAGACTATCTCCCTTGGAGCACAAAATATTTGCATGATTTTGAAATATAAGAAATCAGCTACCATCTCTTCTCTTGCATGAGTTAATACTTTCACTTCCATCCACTTAGTCACATAATCTATACATACTAAGAGATATTCTTTTTCTCTAGAAGGAAGAACTATAGGACCTATAAAATCAATTCCCCAATTCTCAAATAGTTATTAAACCAATTGAGGATGAGGGTATAGAGGCATCTCTATTGAACGAGTAGGTTGTCTAATTCTCTGACATGCATCACAATGTTTGACATATCTTTTTACTTACTGATGAAGGTGAGGCCAATAGTATCTTGCTCCTAGGATTTTGTCTATGGTTCTTTGGGCTGAGTAATGACCTCTTCTTGGTTCTTCATGATAAGCGTTGATAATATCATAAGCTTCAATATTTGTCACACATCTGTGAAACACATGGTCAGGTCCAAGTTTGAATAACATTCCATTAATCCATTTAAAATAAGAACTTTCTTTGATTAAATGTTTCTTTTTTTGTGAAAATTGTAGAGAAAACTTCCCTGTGGTGAGGTAATTAGCTATATTAGCAAACCACAAAGATTTTGATGAAATAGAAAATAGTTGTTCATCTAGAAAGTCATCTTCCATTGGTTCTTCTTTACTTATAGTGTTCATTCTTGATAAGAAATTAGAAACCACATTAGACTTCCCTAGTTTATCTATAATAGTAACATCAAATTCTTGTAAAAGAAACAACCATCTAATAATCTTACCTCCCACAATTGGTTTGTTGGTACGGTATCTAATAGCTGAATGGCTTGTATAGACAAATACCTTGTAGTTTGTTATGTAGTGTCTAAATTTATTAATTGCATAGACTACAACTAAGAATTCTCTTTCAATTGTGGTGTAATTTATTTTATCAAGTGTCATGTTTTTGCTAATATAATATAAATCATACATATTACCCTCTTCATCTTTTTGTCCAAGGACTGCTCCTAGTGCTATATTGGAAGCATCTATGTATATATGGAATGGCTGAGTCTAATCTGATCCTCTCAATACTGGAGTAGTAACAAGTTTAGCTTTGATGGTCTCAAAGGCCTGATGGTAACTATCACTCCATTCAAATGTACTATCTTTTGTAAGCAAAGAAAACATAGGGGAAATTATTTGGCTAAAATTATCTATGAAGCATCTATAGTAACTAGCATGTCCCAAAAAACTTTTTATTTCAGTTTTTGTTTGTGGAATGGGTAAGTTGAATATTATTTCAACCTTCTTTGCATCTAATTGAATGCCTTTTTCAGAAATATGGTGTCCCAACACTATTCCTTCATCCATCATCAACAAACATTTCTCATGGCTCAAAGATAATTGATATTCTTCACATATGATCAATACTCTTTCTAAGTTGGTAAGAGCCTCTTCATAAGTTCCACCATAAATGGTGAATCATCCATATATACTTCAACACAATCATTTGTAAGGTAAGAGAATATTACCAAAACTACTATTTAGAAGGTTGTTAGAGCATTACAGAGTCCAAATGGAAGTACTCAATAAGCAAAATCTACCCAAGGGTAGGTAAATGTGGTTTTATCTTGATCTTCAGTTGCTACTATTATCTGGTTATACCCACTAAACCCATCCAGGAAAGAAAAATATCTTTTTCCTACCAAGTTGTCAAGAACATGATCAATGAAAGGTAAAGGAAAGTAATCTCTTAGTGTTGCTTTGTTCATTCTCTATAATCTACACATACCCTTAATTTTTCATTTTTTTAGGCACAATTACTAGAGGTGAAACCCACTGGCTATCTAAGATGGAGTAAATAAACCCAACTTTTAGCAGTTTTTGAATCTCTATTTTGACTATCTCCTTTAATGCTAGGTTTATTCTTCTTTATGGTTGTCTAACTGGTTTGATATATTCTATGTAAATGTGATGAGTGCATATGCTAGGACAAATTCCCTTCATGTCAGTATAATACCAAGCAAAATACTTGGTATGTTTTTCCAACACTTCAAAGAGTTAATCTTCCTCTTCATTTGTTAACCAACTATTGATGCTCAAAATCTTTCCAGGTAATACCATGATTAGTTTTGTACCTAGGTAGTTGGATTATATTTAGTTGAATTCACTAATCAATGAGTTTAGAGGACATGGATGAAGAAGTAGCTTGTGAAATATGGTTACATTATCAACAAACTCTTTTTTAGGAGGAATTAGTCTTGCTAAAGAATAATGGAATGCATCTAAGAAATGAGTTTGTTGTTGTTCTAACAATTTACACACACTTTCCTGAATCAATCCATGATCATATGATGAGGAATCACTAGAAGTAGAAATGGAAGTTTCATAATATTCTATATGACCTAAGAATCTTAAACTGAGGTAGTCCATAGTTTTTAGACTGGCAGAGTTCATAACTTTCAGACTGATAGAGTCCATAGCTTTTGAATTGGCAGAGTTTATATGGTAGAGTCCGTATCTTTTGGACTAATAGAGTTCATAGATTTTGGGTATATGTCTCCATTCAATTCTTCCAAGTCTTTTTTAACTATGATCATAGCTAATAAGAAAATATTGCTTGATGTGTTTTCTAATTCATCCACCCAAAGTTCTTATATGTGATTTATTGATGGTTTTTTAGGGGGATACAAAGAGATGCATTTGGATTTTAACCCCTTAAAAATGGTCATGTCTCTTGACCTATAATCAATTAATGCTGCTATAATAGCCAACCATGGTCTACCTAAGATTATGGGATACCCTAGATTCTTTGTTTTAGGTTGTAAGACCATGAAATCTACTGGATATTCCCAAGACTCTATTAATACTTTAACATTTTCTATAGTCACTTCCAATTTAGTTACAGATTGGTCTACCATTTGAAGAATGGTAGTTTTGGGTTTCATTCCCATAAGAGATAATGTATGGAGAGTATCAGTTGTTATAACATTGATTGCTACTCCCAAATCTACAAAGATGTTAGGAATCTTTTTGCCTCTGATGGGTTTCATTATTCCCTTCATTTAATCAACTCTTTGTTGATGTCATATTCAACCAAGGGTGTGTCTAAAGCTATATGTAACAAGAAGAATCTTAGTGATTTAGTAATTGATTGTAAGTATTTGTATATTTTCTTTTATTTTGAGGGATATTTAATGTCTTAAGGACTTCTTGGTTAAAACCTTATTGGAATCAAACTATGAAAATCTGTTGGAAATAACCACACTTTGCAAAAATGAATTTGCTAGAAATAAACACACTTTGCAGAATCAATTTTTTTGTAAATAAACACACTTTGCAGAAATTAATTTGTTAGAAATAAACACATAATTTAGAATGCTTGGAAAATGTTTGTAAGAAATGAAAATTTAATCTAGAACACCTACAGGGACAAATCTATAATAAATTTTAACTTAAGCAATTGAAAGCATTTATAAATTTAATAGAGCTACCTATTTAATTTTGAAAATAAAATATAAATACTGAAAAAATGGAGATCTTGGTTCTTGGAGGAGTGGGCCCTTACTCCGCCTAGAAACATGATAAAATAGCTTAATTCTCTCTCAAAACAAAAATTGCTATTTTATTGATAAACTATTATGTATTACAAAAATGTACTAATCTATCCTTATCCCTCTATTCTTGAATTATTACCCTCTTTTTATATTCTTCTAGGTCTGTGTGTGTATATATATATATATATATATATTCTTCTTCTTGTGGTGCATTGATAGCTATAATATTTTATGGATACGATGGAACTGAATCATGCCCAGAATAGATGTTGAATTAAAACATGTTTGGATGTCTAGCTATGTGATAAGTGTCTTAGATATACAAGTATGGAAATCAAAAATCTGCTCTTGATTAATGGGATCATTGATTTGATAGATCACTAGCCATTTGGAATAGATCATTATCAGTTTTAGAACTTTAGAAGAGTTTTGAAACTAAAATAAATCATTCCATATCTAACCATGAAAGTTCTCGAGCTGATCTATAGGATTTCCAGAACTAATTCAAATAATTTTGGAGCTAAATATAGAATTTTGGAACTTAGTTTGAAAATGTGACAAAACTTGTAATAGCATGGTGGAGTTTTAAAATGAAGCTGTATTGACTCCAATACTTCCAAAAACCTGCAATCTACTTCATATTTATTCTTTAGCCTGATGATGACCTATTTTATTACAAAAACTTGAATTTTCTAAAACACTTGTTAGGAATTACAGAGCTTTTAAATGTTAGAATCACAATCAATAAAAGATGGACAATTACATCATAAATCATATCACATTAAAATAAAAGTCACATAATGAAATCAAACTTAATAGAAAGAGAGAGTAAGATGAGGTCATTTATTGTACATTTAACCGGCATATCCTGACCTCATCATTTCCCCCATACTTACTTGTTTGTAAGTCCCTTTACAAACTTTACTCTTCAAATTTAGGATTGTATATTCTGCATTCCATTTGATTTCTCAGATCAAATGGATGTAACTAAATATTCCAATGCTTTGATTCAGAGGCACTATACCCTTCTCCTACTTCTACTTTTCTTTTCCATTCCTCAAATTGAGTGGGATCTTGAGGTTCTCTATTTTGCCAAGGAGATATGGGGGTGAGAAGTAGAGGTGGCCTTGTCCGCATTCCTATCCATATGTGTAAGGGAGTTTCATTGATCTAAGGAATTATTGTGCATAAATCTTTTGCCCTTTCTAGACTCCAGATCAAATTTGAAGGGGATATTACGTCCCTTTTTTTCAATGCCACCAGGAGAAATTCCCATCTTTTCAAACATGCATCATGAATATTATCAATATTTTCCCTTTCATAAGAGGTGAAGGCATTAATGCTTTTCTATAAATTGGCAATTTAAGGTTCCTTGAACCTTCCATTAAATACATGGGATTGGAAATGTGAAGTAAAGGTGAATGAATTGCCATAATGAATTCTCATATAGAGAATATATGAACTAGCCTTTAACAGATGCTCTGACTCCCTCTCCTTCTATACAATATAATTTTGAAGAACAAATACAAATGTGTAAAACTAGATTTCCCCTACATACAAATTGATCATAAAACCTAAATTCTTTTCTATCATGAAATTACAAAGGTAAAATTCATAGAGAAGATTTTTTTGTTCTTCATTAGCTAAGGAGTAGGCTGCTGAGAAATCAGCTTCATCTTTTATTTCATGTGGAAGGCCACATACTATCCTTGCCAACTACCAACAAATGAATTATTCCTCTAAAAACATACTATATATAGGAGAAGGTCTTCCACATGCAAGTAGTTTCTCACTCATCATGCAAACCATTTGTATTTTCATAAGATATTTATATTTATCTTTTTTTCCTCATAAAATTTTTCTTCTCATTCCTTCCTTGCTTTATTTTCTTCCTCCATTTTGCTTTTCAAGTCCTTATTGGATGTCTTGACAAAACTAATTTCTCTACATGTATCATCCCATAACTATTTAAGTGGTAGATAAGTCAATTCAGTTTGTGAAGAGATTGTTGACATAGCAGTTTGTCTCCCAAGAATTTTACATTTTTCCTCTTTCTCCATCAGCTGCCTTTTAATCTCTGTTAATTCCTCAGTCTTGACTATAAACTAGTTTGTTAATTCCTTAAGGATCATTTCTCTTTGTTTTAATTTGAGTTTGAGGAAATTCAATTCCTCATCTTTTTCCTTGATAATGAGCTCTATTCTAGAAAAAAATAAATCCTATTTAACCGACTGATTTGTTTCTTTTTATAAAAATTTCTTGGGGAGTTAAGCATTCTTCTTCCACTAGAGGGGATTTCCATTTCCTTTTCCAAGATGCCAGTTTATCTTCTTCATGTGATGATGCTGCTAACTCACCCATTCCTTTGAAAACTTGCTCCTCAAATCTTTCATCTTCTTTTTCTTTTTCTATTTGACTTGGTCTAGGAGGAGTCATGGCCATGCTACCCAAAATATCAACAGCTTTACTTTCCATCCCTTCTTATTCTTTCATCTCCTATGGAATTTCTTTAGACCTTTTATGACTTCTCCTTCTTTGAGGAAGCCTCAAAATGTGCAAAAATGGGTCTCCTCTTAGATCTTCTTCTGATTTTCACCTTTTGCTCAGGCCTAGGTGAACCATCAATGTTAGAGATAGGTATTAGTTCTCTTGTAGCTTCTACAGAAGAAGGAATTTCTTGAGAAAGTATAGTAGGGTCTGCAATTTTATTTCTTCTTTCAAATCTTCTTCTTTTGGGTATTTTCTCTTCCTCTAAGTTCTTTCTTTTCCTCAATAGTGGTATCAATTTCTAAATGAATTGAAGGGGTAGGAGGAGTTTCTATTACTCTTCTAAAAATACTAGGGTTCTACCTAAACTTGCCAATAATTTTTTTAATATTTCTTCCCCATTTTTCTTTGAAAGGAAATGGTGCTGGCATACTAAATGCACTAACCCATGATGTCTAATTGTTCCTACACCCTAAGAATACCTCTGGGCCATTGTATGGATGGAGTCAAAAAGAAACTCTGGAAGGTTTACTATATATTCTAGTTTTTCGGCTCCATATCTAAGGTATATGAGGATTTTTAGGACTTCTTTTCCTACTGACCCAAATTGTCCATCACAGATTAAATACTTAAATATCCAAAATGATACTATATCCAAGGGTTTGGGTAAGCTAGCCCTTCTGACTCCTTTGATGATTTTATTTGTGTTGTAAATATACTGGGGTTTGGCTTCCCCCTCTTTCAATAGGGTTTCAACCAAGTCTTTTAATGTCCCTTTGGCAGGGTTTGGGACATGCACCATTGGTATTCTAGATATCTCACTTATTACATTTATATAAAAATAAATAAAAACCTTCCTAACACTTTTCCTTGTTTTTTCTAAATTGATAACAAATTCTCTTACCAATTCATCATTTTTTTTGGGGAATTTCCTCAGAAACTCCAGCCATCCTACCTGTTGAAAGATAGTTGCTACTTCTTCATCTGCAAGGAGATAGGTATCATCCTCTAGTTTTGACTTATTTTTAATCCCCATGATTCATTATTGTTTAATATTATCGGTAGAACTGATGACTTGGTTGTGGAACTAGCGAATTTAGCTATGGAATTACTGCACTTAGTTGTAGAACTGATGAATTCAGCTATGAATTTACTATACTCAACTTCAGAACTGACAAATTTAATTCATTGTATCTCTCTTAAAGTTTTTATATATCTAGTTTTTACTTTGTCAATTCAATAATAATAATGATTCTTTATAACTATGACACCAATTTATTCCATCATCAATATCCTTCTTATGATTTCTCATGTTTAATCATGATGTACAATAGATGGCTCATCATACTAATCTTTTTAAATCAAGTCTAATCACACATGAAAACTTTAAATCTAACCTTTAACAAGTTAAAAACATAATTACCATCCTTAATGATGTAATTCCTCTATTATGGTGACTCATCATTCCTAAAAAGTGAAATCAAGGAAAATGGTTAGAAAATAATTAGAATTCCAAAGAAGTTTTTATTTTGAATTAGCCATTTATTTGAGAAGATCAACTACCATCACTGGTTTTCAATTAATCTTTGAGAGTTGTTGTTTTTTTGGAAAAGAGAATGCCATTTACTGGTTTTCATCCTCTTCCCTTTATTTTGGATCTATTTATCTGATTATTTGATCATTTTGGAAGAACTAGTTTCTTCCATATGATAAAATTCTTTGTTTGCTTCAATCTGCTTCAAGAATTCATCCTTAGTAGGAGGCTTCCTATAAAATTTTAGCCTATGTCCATTGACCAAGAGTATTCTTCTATTGCCATCAATGGGAAGTAACTAAATAAAACCATTGTCAAATATCTACTCAATCTGATAAGGTTTTAACCATCTGGTTCTCAATTTACCTTTGAATTGTTGGTACTTAGAATCAAACAACAATTCCTAGTCTCCTACTTTGAATTGCCTTTCCTTGATATGTGAATCATGCCATTGCTTCGTTTGATCTTGGATTATCTCTATCTAGTGAAGTGCTTCCATTATTATTTCATCCAACTCATTGAGTTGAAGGATTCTCTCCTTTAAAGCCATATCTAATTCAATTCCCACCTTAGCTATTGTCCTCAATGTCTATAATTCAAACTCAGTAGGTAACAAGGGATTTTTCCCATAGACTAACTCATATGGTGAAAACCCTATTATAGTTTTCCAAGTTGTATTGTAAGCCCAGACAACTTCAAGTAGTCTCTTTACCCAAACTCTTCTTTCTACTTCAATTATTTTAGTGAGGATGTTTTCTAATTCTCTATTTGTTACTTCAATTTGTCCATTTTCTTGTGGGTGATAGGGAGATGACTTCCTATGATTGATTTGATAATACATTATGAAAGCCTTGGACATAAATTGTGGTCCTTAGTCTAAAACTAAGCTTCTTAGTGTTCTAAACTTTACCATAATTCTATGCCAAAGGAAATTAGCAACTGCTTCTTTAGTGGCATTTGTTAAAGCCTAGACTTCTGCCCACTTTGTCACATAATCAGTACACACAAAAATGTGCTCTTTTCCCTATAAATAAGGATTAAAGGGTCAAAAAAATCCAATCCCCATCTTTCAAATGGTTTAATAACTATTTGAGGTTGTAGAGGCATTTCATTAGTAAAGGTTAGTTGTCCCATCCTTTGAAAAGAATTACATCGCTTGATATATCTCTTCACATCTTTATACAGAGATAGCCAATAATAACCAGCGCCAAGTATTTTATGAGGTACTATTTTCAATAAATAGTGTCCTTCACTTGGTTCATCATGACATGCCTAGAGGATGTCAAAGATTTCATCTTCTCTTACACACCTGCGTAAAACCAAATCAAGACCACATTTAAATAGCATTCTATTTAACCATTTAAACTGTGTATTGGTTTTGATTAACTTCTTTATTTGTTTTTTAGTGAAAGGAGGAAACTTCCTTGTTGTAAGATAATTCACCATGCCAGAAAATCATGGTGTATCAACTAAAATAACAAATAATTGTTCATCTAGAAAGTTATCCTTGATTGGATCCTACTCCCCTGTAGTGGTTAGTCTTGACAAAAAATCAGCTACCATATTAGATTTGCCTGGATTGTCTACAATGGTAAGAACAAATTCTTGTAGAAGTAATAACCATCTAATTATTCTACCTCCAACCACTAGTTTGTTCATTGAATATTTAATTGTTGAGTGATCTATATGTACAAATATTTTGTACCCTATAATGTAATGTCTAAATTTATTAATTTCATAGATCATAGCTAGAAATTCTTTTTCAGTGGTAGTGTAATTTCTTTTAGTGGGAGTAAGATTTTTACTAAGATAGTAAATAGCATACATTTTTCCTTTTTCATCTTTATGTCCCAAAACTACACCAATTGAGTAATTTGAGGCATCAATTTAGATGTGAAAAGGTTTCTCCTAATTAGGTCCTCTCAATATTAGGGAAATTACTAATTTCTCTTTAATTTCTTCAAAATCATGTTGACACTTTTTATCCCAAATAAATTCGCAATCCTTGGTAAGCAACTTAAACATGGGGGCAAGAATTTTACTAAAATCCTTGATAAAGCAACTATAGTATCCATCATGCCCTAAAAATGACTTGATATCTATGGTGGTTTGAGGAATAGGCAAGTTTGAAATAATCTTGATTTTGTTTTGGTCAACCTAAATTCCTCTTTTTGAAATATGGTGTCCTAATACAATCCCTTCATCAACCATCATCAAACATTTCTCATGACTAAGAGATAATTGATGTTGTTCACATCTTGTTAATACTATGTCCAAATTTTTCAAGGCATCATCAAATGTATCTCCATACATAGTAAAGTCATCCATGTATACCTCTACATAGTCATTTGTTAATTCTGCAAAATTGCTAATATAACTCTTTGAAAGGTTGTTGGAGCATTACATAGTCTAAATGGAAATACCCTGTAAGAAAAGGTATCCCATGGATAAGTAAATCTAGTTTTGTCCTAATCCTCAGAAGCAACTCTGATTTTATTGTATCCACTAAATCCATCTAAGAAGGAAGAGTATTGTTTACCTAAAAAATTGTCTAAGACTTGATCTATGAATGGTAAGGGAAAATAATCTCTCAAGGTGGCTTTGTTTAGTTACCTAGAATCAACACAAATGCTCCATTTTCTATTTTTTTAGGGACAATTACAAGAGGAGACACCCACCGGCTATCTAAGATAGGGTAGATAAAACCTACTTGTAATAGTTTTTCAATTTCTTGTTTGACTATATCCCTTAAGGTTGGATTAATCCTTCTCTGAGGTTGCCTAATTGGTCTAATGTTTCTAGTATAAATGTGATGGGTGCATATACTTGGATGAATTCCCTTCATGTCTCTAAAGTCCCAAGCAAAAGCTTTAGTATGATCCTTCAGAACATTAAACAGTTTGGATTCTTCATCATTGTTTAACCAGCTATTAATATTCAAAATTTTAACTGGTTAAATCTCAACATGTTTGGTTCTAGTATATGATGAATTTATTTGTTGAAAGGGTTCCATTAAGGTGTTTAGTGGACATGCATGTGGTAACAACATATGATATGTAACAACATCTCCAAAAGTTCCTTGAGATAGAATGCTAGACAAAGGACAGTAGGAAGAGTTATGATACTTATCTTTTTGTAGGTTGAACTCCTCATTACTACTATTTTATAGAAATTATTCATCATCTCCTAATATCTATAAATCTAAAGCAATAGATCCTTCCTTTCCCCAAGAGAAATCTCATTCCTCTGGATTGAAATTATCTTCATTTGTAGGGAATTGTTGTTGGTGTGGTTCTAGAACTAACTATGATGTTTCCAGAACAGGTTCTAAAACTAATCCCAACTGCTCCAATGATAATTGGTGTACATTTAATTGAGGATAAATCATATCTTCTATTTCCCTTACATGATCCTACAATGTTATCATAGACAAAGAAGATAGATTTTGCTCATTAATATCAGTATTATCAACCCATAATTTCTCTAGATTATTAATAAAAGGTCATGTAGAGGGATATAATGAAATTTTCTTAGAATTCTTACAATTTGAAACAGTCATATCACCTGACCTACAGTCAATTAAGGTAGCAACTATAGCTAACCATGGTCTACCCAAAATAATGGGATAACCAAGTGTTTTACCTTTTGGCTGCAATATAAGGAAGTCAACTGGATATTCCCATGACTCCACCATTACTACCACATCTTCAATAACTCCTAGTTTTACTACAGATTGATTTGCCATCTACAATATGGTGTTAGTAGGTTGTATGCCTTGTAATGGTAATGTTTTCAAAGTGTCCACTATTATTACATTGATAGCTACTCCCAAATCAATCAAAATGTTATGTATATCTTTATTCCCTATAGAGACAAAAATAATAGGGCTTTTAGGATCTCCATATTTGGGAAGTAGGAGTTTTCTTGCTAATAAATCAACAAGTTTCCCATCTACCTTAATAGTCTTAGGGTATTACTTCTTTCTTCCAGGTTTTTTAAAACATAACAGTTTGATTAACTTGTTCAACTCTAGAATATCCTTGATTGCTTGTAATAATAGTATTTCAATAGTAATTTCTTAGATCCTACACCAATTTAGATTCCTTAATTTCTATGGCTTATTTAAATCTTTCTAGAAATGGAATCTCAATAGAGTTTTTTTGGTTCCTTATCTTTTTCTTTTTTATCTTCCTTAGGTGCAACCAGACTAGGGGTTTCAGCTTCTTCTATCATTTCATTGATTATAATAGGTGGGCTGCTAACTATTTTTATAGATTTCATTTGAATGTATTTACAATCCATTACATTTAGATCAACTATTTTTTCTAGTTATATTTTGTATACAGGAGTTGTTTGTTTATTTCTTGGGTTTGCTACTAGTTGTACTGGCATTTATGTTTGGACTACATTTTCAGCTTGTGGATTTTGTGCTAGAGATCCCATTATGGCTTGTTGGTTTTGATTTGGATATATTTTCCTTTCACATAATTACTAGGGCCCCATCTAGGTTGTGGCCAAGCATAAATATTTCCTTGACTAGCCTAAGGTTGCTGATGTCCTTGAGTATACCAAGATTGTTTTGTCAAATCCTGAGGATACCATGTTGGTTGAGGAGCCCAAGGTGGTTGTCCCTAACTTTGTGGTAATATTTTAGCTATCCATGGCATCATCTAAGGATTAGAAGCTGGTCTTGACATAAACTTCCCTTGGTTGGGTTGTCTCTGAACAAAATTCAATTCTTCTATGGTGGATGATGTACTGGTTTGTTTGAGCTGATTTTTTATGAGTGAAAGAAGAGAACAAGCATGAGTATCATGTTCTTTAGATTCATAGACAAGACATACTTCTATTTTATCTAAAGGACATTACCTTATTACATGTTTCATTCTATATTTAGGACAATACATGGCTAATGGTTCAGTTTTGGTAGTTGCTTTAGCTTTTAATCCATCCATAGTGGAGGTTAATTTAACTAATATGTTTGTTTTAAAGTTTTACAATTCATCCATTAGTTTTTTCATATTTGGATTGGAATTTTTAACCATTTTTCCCTTTCTAGGTCCACCCCTTGTCTTTGAATAGTTTCTACAAATTTCTATGATTTCATTCATTCTTAATTGAGCAATGTTTCCACCACCAATTAAATCAAGGGTTTCCCTAGATTCATCATCTAGACCTTTAAGAAATATGGTTTTATTTAACTCTACTTGAAGTACAAATCCACATCTTTTACTCACAAAGAGGAATCTATCCAAATAATCTTCCATATTTTCATCCTCTTCTTGTTTGATTTTTAAAAATTCTTCCTTTTGATTTCTTCCTCTACAATAATCTTAATGTTTATCTAGGAAGACAGTTTCCATTTGTTCCCAATTGGTAATAAAATTAGATGTTAATCCCATAGACCACCTCATTAATGCATCCTTCAGAGTAGATGGAAACAACTTGAGTTTTTGATTATCTATCTTGTAATCATAAGTATGACATAGTACTTTAAAACTCAAACAAAAATTGGTCAAGATTCTCAGATGACATTCCTCTAAATGTGGGAAAGTGTGCAAGTGAAATTTTATTCATATTGGTTTCATCATCCTCAAACTGAATGGGATAGGTAAAGGTTCTCTCAGGTTCTCTTCCAGCTTCTTGTGCCATCTCTCTAGTATTTTCTACTCCCTTCTCCCAGTCAATGTGGTATGTGATCTGCTTTGGGGATGGTGAAAAGTTAGGAGTAGGTGCTTGACTACTCAATTGAGAATCAAAACTTTTCCTCAATGGATCTTGAGAAATAATCCTCCTCTTAAAAGTTCTACTTACTTCTGGTGACTAATCCAAAAATTCCAAAGATGGCAACTCTACTTCTTGTCTTGTAGGAGATAATGGTGCCTCTAATTCTTGGTCAACTTCCTTATTTAAACTAGAGGATGATGGATATTCTTGTTCAGATATTTTTGGGAGAAATCTACCCTTAGATTCTCTTGGTCTACTCATAAATTTTATGATAACTTAGGGAAGATTTATGCAATTACTAAATATATGATTGTTGCTCTTATTGACACCTAATTAGAAAATTCCTATTAGTGATTCCCTGGCAATGGTGCCAAAAATGATGGGTGTCATTATTCCCTTCACTTAATTAACTCTTTGTTGATGTCATATTCAACCAGGGGTGTGTCTAAAGCTATATGCAACAAGAAGAATCTTAGTGATTTAGTAATTGATTGTAAGTATTTGTATATTTTCTTTTATTTTGAGGGATATTTAATTTCTTAAAGACTTCTTGGTTAAAACCTTATTGGAATCAAACTATGAAATCTATTGAAAATAAACACACTTTGCATAAATGAATTTGATGGAAATAAACACACTTTGCAAAATTAAAGTTGCTAGAAATAAACACACTTTACAGAAATTAATTTGATGGAAATAAACACACAATTTAGAATGCTTGGAAAATGATTGCAAGAAATGAAAATTTAATCTAGAACACCTACAGGGACAAATCTACAATAAATTTTAACTTAAGGAATGGAAAACATTTATAAATTTAATAAAGCTACCTATTTGCTTTTGAAAATAAAATATAAATATCGACAAAATGGAGATCCTGGTTCTTGGAGGAGTGGGCCCTTTCTTCGCCTAGAAACATGATTAAATAACTTAATTCTCTCTCAAAATATAAATGGCTATTTTATTGATAAACTATTCTATATTAAAAAAATATACTAATCTATCCTTATCCCTCTATTCTTCAATTATCACCCTCTTTTATATTCTTCTAGGTATATATATATATATATATATATATATATATATATATATATATATATATATATATATATATATATATATATATATATATATATATATATATATATATATATATATATATATATATATATTCTTCTTCTTGTGGTGTATTGATAGCCGTAACTATTTTATGGATATGATGGAACTAAATTGTGCCTAGAATAGATGCTAAATTAAAACATGGCTAGATGTCCAACTGTGTGATAAGTGTCTTAGATGTACAAGTATGTAAATCAGAAATTTGCTCTTGATTAATGGGATCATTGATTTGATAGATCATTGGCCATTTGGAATAGATCATTATCAGTTCTAAAACTTTAGAAGAGTTCTAAAACTAAAGGAAATTGTTCCATATCTAACTGTGAAAGTTTTGGAGCTTATCTGCAAGAGTAACATAACTAATTCAAATAATTCTAGAGCTAAATATAGAATTTTATAACTTAGTCCAAAAATGTGATAGAACTTGTAATAGCATGGTAGAGTTCCAGAACTAAGCTGTATTGATTCCAATACTTCCAAAAACATGCAATCTACTTCATATTTGTTCTTCAGCCTGATGATGACCTATTTTATTACAAAAACTTGAATTTTCTAAAACACTTGTTAGGAATTATAGACTTTTAAATGTTAGAATCACAATCAACAAAAGATGGACAATTACATCCTAACTCATATCAAATTAAAATATAAGTCACAAAATGTAGTCAAACTTAATATAAAGAGAGAGTAAGATGAGGTCATTGATTGTACATTTAACAGGTATATCTTGACCTCATCAACCTCCGATTGTGACTATGATCACTGGGCTTCCTAGATTTGCATATTTTAGAACTAATAATTTTCTTGCTAATAAATCAGTAACTTTTCTATTAAAATTAATGGTTCCTAGATATTTTGCTTTCCTCCCCGATGTCTTGACACAAAGGTTTTTGATGATCTTGTTCAATTCAGGTATATCCCTAATAACTTGTAGTAGGGGTACCTCAATATTGATCTTTTGTAACTCATGGACTAAGTTTGATTTTGGTTTAATATCAATTTCTATTAATCTTTTAGGAAAAAGAACTACTGGTGTAGTAGTGTTTTCTTTGTTTGCTTTAGGGCTCATTTTGATTTTGACTTCTTTAGTGTTTAATTGGGATGAGTCTATTTTTTATTTTTCATTAGGTATATCATAAATGGGAATTGGAGGTTTTTGTATAGTTTTTCCTAATCTTAAATGTATGTCTAAATACTCAATAGCTCCAACATTCATTGTCTCTTATTGTTCATTAACATAAATAGGTGCTGGTTGTTTATTTTTTAGATTTGCTATTGGTTGTGCAAGCATTGAGGGTTGATTGATTTGTCCTTGTTGCTAAATAACTAGGGGTGGCATTATAGTTTTCTATTAAAGTGGTCTTCTTGGTTGGGTGAATTGTTTTTGTGGGTTCCATGACTAATTCCATTATTGATATGGTTATGGCATCCATTATTTTCATGGTACCCATTGTTGTTGTGGTTGTGGCACCATCCATGGAGGTGTTGGCATCCAATCTTGTCCTGCCCATAGATTTTGGATTGATGGAATTTAGGGTTGATTCAAAAAAAATTAAGGGACTGAAACATTCCATGGTGTCATCCATGGATTAATTGGGTTTCTTGCATTAAACTATCCTTAAGCCTAGTTTTATGGGGCAAAGTTTTGTCTTTGGATATAATTTACTTCTTCAATGGACTAGATTTGTGTTTTCATTTGATTCTTTAAAATAGGTAGAAGGGTGTAACGTTTGGTATCATGATCTATTGCATCACAGATCCCACATGATGAAACATTGGTTCTATCTAGGGGGCAGTCTCTAAGGGCATGTTTATGTCTGCACTTAGGATATTAGATTGATAAGGGTTCTATTGCATTTACCTTAGCTTGAAGGCCATCTAAAGTACTATTTAATATAACTAGGATATCTATCTTTAGATTAACAAATTATTCCATTAGCTTACCCACTTCATTATATTTCCCAAACCTTCCTTTCCTAATTCTAGGTTTTGTTCAAGAGTAGTTGGTACGAAGTTCAAAAATTTGATCAAAATCCAACTTATTTATATCTCCTCCTCCCATCAATGAAGGTGGTTTTGCCTCTTTAATTCCTCAAGCTCTAAGCAAACTTGTTCCCATTATCTTCATCTAACCCTTTTAAGAAAACTAATTTTTGAACTTCTTCAGTGAGTGGATAATTACTTCTTTTATGAGTGAGCATGAATCTATCCAAATAATCCTCTAAATATGCATCCTCATTCTATTTTAGTTTGAAGAAATCCTCTTTTCTTTCTCATACTCAGTAGTAATCTTAGTATTTGTTCAATAATTCTATCTCCATGTCATCCCATGTTCTAATAAAATTACTAGGTAAACTTATGAACCATCTCATAGTTACATCTTTAAGTGTAGAGGGAAATAGTTTTAATTTATAACTATATGTTATGTAATCATAGGTTTGACATAGCACCTTAAACTCAAACAGGAATTGATCAAGATGTTTTGTAGATCTTCCCTAGAAATTTGGTAGATTATTTGGTGAAATATTTTTCATGGGGGTTTGATCATTAGGATATGCAACAATAGGGAAGGAAAAATTTCTTCCTGGTTGTGCAAGTTGTTGATTTTGTTAGAGAGCCATTTCTTCTGATGATGATGTTTCAAAGCTGAGATGATCTTCCCTCTGAATATTTATGGTACTTGTTATGGTTTGTTCAAATTTCTCAAATTTTACTTTAGCTATGGATTTTTGAAATGATTCTTCTAAGTCCTTAGCAATTTATATATAATGCCTTCCTATAAGAGATTGATCCTGAGGAATTTGTCCTATGGGGCTTGCTTGTGGCAATGGCCTAGTTTCTATCCAAGTTTCTAAAGATTCTTGTAGATAGGTTTCACTTGTAACTTCTAGTTCACTACTCAGAGATGTAGGAGTTTCAACTTGTGCTCTTAGTGGAAATTTTGGGATGAATCATCCTTTATATTGCATGAATTGTAGTTGTCCAAGATGGCCAAATTTCCATGTGACCCTATAGAGTCTCCATATAATTTGATCTCTCTTGATGGTATCTAATAAATTCACAAGGTATCACTTATAACATATTTCACTATGTTGATATCCTAAAATGTGGGATACACACATATACTACATTAAGTAACCCCATGTGTATATACATGGGTAACCTCTCATGCATTAATCTATAAATAAGTATAATGGGAACCATAGTGTGTTGGTATTGGATGTGTACACCATATAAATCATGTACATATTGTATTCATACTATAACTCCTACATCATTTAAGTTCTAACTACCACATCACAATAATACACACAAGCACCACCCCACTAGACTTATGACATGATACACACATAATCATAAGTCCAAAAAGTGCATTATAGATATCTAAAATGCCTAAAATGTAAGATACAAAAAGGTTTACAATAAGCTTATGCTCATCATACCAATCCAATCCCATAACCCAATGGTTTAGCTTCATCCTCTCAATAATTAACTTTGGCATGTCACATACCATTAGAGTGCCTATAGTAGGCAAACCTAGTATGGCATGGATGTCTTTCAAGGTGATCACTAACTTTATCACATCCCCTCCACCTCTCACCTAAATGTTTCTAGAGTTCTCTCCCATCACCCAATAAACAGGTGATGAGATCCACACTTATAGGCAGATGACACATGATATCACCAAACCCAAGCATCACTAATTGAACCATATCTAGTACTAATAATCTCTTTAAAATATTTAAAATACAACTGGAATCCATACTTTTCCACAATCATCTCAATCTATGTAAAATATAGAACAATAAATTACAATCATATTTTAATCTTAAAAATAGGAAATAAAATTACAAACTAAATCAAAATAGAAATTAATATCAAAATGTTCTATAAATTCTATTGTACTAGCCATTTTATAAAATTTATACTACACCATCCATACCTTGTGGTATCATCTAAAACACATTTTATACTAAACTAGCCATACCATATGGTACCAACCATACAAAATTGTCAACTACAATAGCCCTACCCTATGGTATCAACAAACACATTTTTATATTACATCAACCATAACCTAAAAATTGTGACAAATGGAGAGAGAAACAAGATGTTTGGAGAATCCTGCAGAAAGGAAAAGTCATGAACTATATGGAAAAGCTCCATGGGTCAAAACCACATATCACTACAGCTTTTTTCAAAAATTGGATTGATGAAAGGGTCACATTGCATGGTATCACAGTGAACCTTACAGAGGATTTTATAGCAGAGGTTACAGGGTTGCCTACGGATGGACTTAAATTCTCCAAGCAGACAAGCATTTCGAACGAGGCCTTTTGTAAGTTCCCCAAGATGGATGTGGAAGAGCAAAAGCTGGTCAAGAATGGAGATTTCTATGAATTGGAACAGATTAAGGGGATATGGAGGGATGTCTTATGTTGTATAAGGGAGTATTTCATCCTGGACGGAAGGAGCAAGAGAGTGCATAAATTCCACTTTGTTTTCCTTAATCATTTCAGGCACAAGTAAGACTATCTTTTGCCTTTTACCTATGCTATTCTTTGGTCCAAAGTTTATTTGCTCACAGGAAGAAGGAAATGTGTCCTATCCTGCATGAAGGCCTAATTCTGTTAATCGAAGGCTGCTACAAGAATAAAGCTATGGTTAAGAACCCTAACCAGGGGAAAAATAAGGAGTCTAGGAGCAGAAAGAGTGAAATTGTAAAAGGGAAAGACAAAATCAAGTTCCCTAGCACCAATAATCAGAATGTAGAAGAAGATACAGAGCGGGAGAGAATTGATAAACCTAGGGAGGAAAATTTGGAGGAAGAAGAAGGAACTAAAAGCTGGAATACAAATTCAAATGAGGATGAAGAATGTCAAGAGAAGAATGAGAAAGAAGAAGTCAGCAAAGAGGAGGAATCTAAAAATAGTAAAGAAGAAACTAAGGAAAATCAGAAAGTGTCGAAGGAATATATTGTCCAGGATGGCCCTGTTGAGGACCCTATTTCAAGAAATGAAAAGGAAAATACAGTTCAGGATGACAATCAAGAAATGGACATGGAAATTCAAACTGGAACCAAAGAATAGTATCAAAGGGGCCGAGAGGATCACTTTAAAGAAGGTGGGAATAGTCCCAATAAGAATTTTGAGGAATGGAGAGAGAAGGGGCAGAACGATGGAATGCACACACCTATGAGTTGGGTTAATTGCAAAGCAGAGGCTTCTCTCCAACTTGATTCTTGGATGTGTAAGGAGATTAAGGATCTCAAAAGGAAAGTGGAAATTATGGAAGATAACCAGAAAGCTGCATGGAACAAAATTAACATCATGGAAAAATAGATAAGAGATATCCTCGTCAAGCTCAAAGATTATGAGAATAACCTTTGGGAACTCATTAAGGAGAACAGAATGAAAATGGAGGAAGTAACATCCAATATTTGTGTTGCAGCTATCAATATTGGAAAAAGAGCAAATGAGGAGACCAAATCCTTGGAGGGGCCTAGCAAAAGGATGAGACAAAGCTCTAGAAAGAAGGCTACACAAGAGGGAGCCAAGTTGGCGGCAACTACTACTCAGGATACTACTATTGTGAAAGGTAATGAAACTGTGAAAATGATTTTGGAACTGGAAGAATAGTCTGGTTCTTCTTGTTGGTTATGTTTACTGGTCCTGTTTTCTAGTTTCTTTTTGTAATCTTCTGTCTATGGTGCAGCCAGATCTTTGTTAAATCTGGGTTTTGACTGGTGGTCTCTCTGGTGGTTTTAGGTCCATATAAAACTTGTTTTTGCTACTTCTCTGTAGTAGTTTTTAGGTTATGCCTGTGGTCGTTGAGGCTTTATCTTTCTTTCTTTGTACTTGGGTTTTGGGGCCCCTTCAAAACCTGATTTTACCTTAATCTAAAACCATAACCTAAAATAATGGCCATGATTTAATTTTTACATTATATCATCCAACACTTAATTATACCAACCTTACATAATTATTTAACTATATGAGACATACCATATTTTATCAACCATCCTATCTCTTTCCTATTGCACTAACCATACCCTATAGTATTGGCTAGCATCCTATTCAATTCTACCAGCAATATCTTATGGTATTGGATAAGAGTTTCAATTACCCCTTACCAACTATATTGGCCTAGATCATATAGTTGTTTGAGTTTGGTGATTTATTTCCCTAATTTTGATTTTTTTAAGCTACCCATTTTCCATTCTAATTTTAGCTTTGTTTTAATGCTTGTTGGATAAAATTTCACTACACAAATTTTCCCTAACATATATGTTTCCTAAATATAGTTCATTTTACCAAAAATGATATAACTAAACATTATTTACATCATCTACCTATAGGGACATAATGTCCACTTGATGAAACCTCCTACACATTTGCATACTCATGTAAGAGCCATCATCTCTCATTATGCCATTTTTATACACATAGAGCTTTAGTTTTTCAAAAATAACAAATGCCTAAATGAATTATTTTTTATCTTTTATCTATTTATAGTAAAAATATTATAATTTAATTTCTTTTATTTATTTACTATGATATTTTATATTTTTCCTTGATATATTTTTTTAGGTTCTTTTCATGAACCAAAAGAAGCCTTATAATCTTGGTGAGGTAGATAATTTTTAGGTGCTAATAGAAAAAAAACTCAAATTTTTGGTTTTTTTCTTATTTTAGGTTCACCTTTCATTCCTCTTATTGGGTTCCTTATATCATCTACAATCATCAAGGTAATTATTTCCATTTTATTTAATTTAAATTAATTTTCTATTATGATCTTTTATGTCAATATGTATCTATCCCAATGTACCATTTTGCATTACACTATTATGATAAGTGATTACCTTTAGGTGGGGTATACATATACACTTGATATTTTCACTTTTATCACTTTAATAATAGTTTATTGTATCATCTTGTCAATGCATCAATATCCTTGAATACATAACTTAAAGGGTGGATTAGTAATGGAGCATGATTGAATCATGGTCCTTTACAATATATGTTTACATACTATTTTATCACACCATCAATTTTGACCTCCTCTATAACACCTATCCATATAATTTTATTTCATATTTTCATCTTCCCTATATATTATTATATCAATTTGGTTGATATAGTATTTTTCATGTTTAAGTCTTCCATGCATTATATCAACCAACATGATATATTTTTGAGTCTATCCTTTATCATTTGTGCTATATTGGCCTAATTGATACCTATGTCATTCAAAATTTTCCATTTGTATCATCATGGTCGATACCATTAGCTTAATGTTCAAGGTTAGTTTTAGGTATTGAATGCATATATATAGGCATCATAGTTGGTTACTAAAATATGAATCACATACATAGACTCTAGTTGCAATTATTTTTATGCCCTTATTTAGTACTTGTGAGATTCATATGTTTATATAATTATGATGGTGGTCTTGTATTATGGTGTAATTTAATATCAACATGAGAGAAGTTCCTAGACAAGGTTATATAGGTCTTCATCATACTATTTAAGATCTTCAACCTCTAAAAACTCTTACAATGCGTCACTTTAGTGAAATGGGGAGATTGAAGCATCAATAGCTCCACCAAAACATAATTAGTTATTTATATATACAAATTTCCCTTAAATACTTAGTATATTATATATTGTTTATTATTTTGTGGATGTATGTGTGTATCCTTTCTAAGTATCTTCTTTATATCTAATAGACTATTATAGATATAAGGTTTATTAGGATTTTCATTTATTACCTTAGGTTGTATAGACCCCATTTGGTTTACCATTTCACCTTAATTTTTATATAATCACTTACCCATCATTTACTTTACTTATACCTCTGACCCATAATTTAGTTTACCTTTCATCTTTACAATCACTTACCCATCATTTATCCCTAGTAAGAGATGTACCACATGTCATAGGCTTAGGCTTTGGATCTCTTTTCTCTTGAAATTTTAGTGTATATTACCCTCTAATAAGTCTATGGATATTTTATCTACTTACTCAATTGTCTAGTTATATGTAGGTTATATAATTATGACCTTATTCTAGTCATAATATACTAAGATAATAAGGATTTTTATAGGTCATCACAACTCATGCATACACTATGATTTGCAATGGTTATATGACCTTACCACCTCATCAGTTAGATCTTTCCTTCCTTTCCTATATTAATTTTAGCACATTTTAAATTAAAATTGATGAGAAACTATATTTTCTCAAATTTCAAAATTCAAGAAAAGGTATAATGAGATAATCAATGGGTATGTACTTTGGTATAAAACTATGATAGCATATATGACTAATAGTATGGTAAAAAATTAATTAAAAACATCTTCAAGATTTTTTTTGACACTAATCCATGACTCTATAGTATTCAGTAAATTTGAGTCCTTCAATGAGTTATGCCATACATTAAGATATCAATTAAAAATTCATATCTTTGAATAAACTCAAGTATGCACCTAATTATCCAAAATAAACCAATTTTAAAAATAAACCAAGATACAAGGTAAAATATAATGAAATTAAGAGTGAAGAAAATACAAAAATTAACATAGTATCATAGCCTATAAATTGGATTCTCTTATAATCTCCAAAAAATATAATTTTCATTATTAACTCAACCTCCTCATGTAATTATATGGAAGCTACTTTATTGAAATCTCATATTTCTTCCTCCACCATAATAATTTTATATGACTAATTATACACCTAATAATTTTAAAAACATTGCAAGATATGATTATCATCAAATTGATCAACATTATAAATATATATGTTTTAAGTTAAGGGATAATATAAAATATATTATTGAATACAAAACTATTGATATAAGCACACATACATAGGGTTCTAGATAAAAAAACAAATGGGAATTATAAAATAAAAATATTCAGTGGTCCATTTCTAAAACATGAAGCAATAAATACTAATGATACTTCTAAATTAAATTATACATATAATGTGCATTCTTCTTCTCCTACAACATATCACCACCCATTGAATGAGACTAGTGGTACATTTACATGCACATCACCACATCAATCCATTATTAAAATTGATAATAGTGATATTTTCAAGGATGATTCAAATATCAATATGTTATTAGTGTTATATTACTTAAATAAGTAGCATGTATGAAGTGTAATGGTTGATAATGGTCTAATAGAAAATGTTTATACAATGACACTTTTCCTCTCTCTTGGATACACATTGAAATATATGCATGATACTAAAATATTATTTAATGTATTCAAAATATAGATAAAATACACTCTTGGATACATTGTGATACCTAATCACAAGGGCTCCATGATAGTGTATATTTCATTCCAATTATTATCAAATAACATTGTATTTCATATTTGTTTAAGAAACCATTTTATATAAAATATCCTTTGAGTATCATATATCATTCATCAATGAATAAAGTATATATATTATAACAAGGTAACCATAGTTCTACAAATTTTATATGAGTACTTCCATAAGCTAGTGGTATCTCCTCCTACACCCCCACAACCACCATAGTTTTTTTCTAAACCTATTTAGGATTATTATATAGAGGTGGTTGTCATACCTATTATGGATAAATATACATATATATTATTTATACATATTTAGAATCCTCCCACACACATGATTCACAAGAGATTTGTTAACTCTCCAATGCATATAGATATATAGAAATAATTACACTAGAGATTTATTAAGGACTCACATCAAAATATATCTACTATATCACACACTAAGTTAGTATCACATATAGTTTAACATGTTCCAAAATGAAAAAAAACACTAATACATAATCCTACCATACAATGGACCCCATAGATTCCTAAGCCTTCTAGAGTTTCCCACCATACATTTTATCCTATGAGTGATGATGATGATAGTTACACTACAACACCCAATTGTTTCTTAGATTTTATACACCTTTATATGGTATTTTTCATTCAAAAAAGTCACCACCACAATGTATGATACAAACACTCTCCATGACTATCCCATCAATGGTATAATTGGTTAGCACCTTTTACATTTTCAAACATTAAAAAATAATAATAAAAGAAATAAATAAAAACTCCAAAAACATTCAATAAAATTAAAAAAATACAAAATTAGACCTAATAATGATGTGATGGCTAGCTACACTATTTATATATGTTATTTAACACATTTTTGGTATATGTCATATTCTTTTCTTTGCACATGCATTTCATGATATATGAGTAAAACACATGACATACAAATCATAAGTAGACACATATATGTTGGTATTTATTATACCATTGGGTACATCTCATTTCAAAGGTTAATGGTCATATGTTATATATTTTATTATATTTTACCATGTTGATCTATCTATATTTCTTACACATCTTTCTAGTTACTCATATATTACATAATGTTACATGTATATGTTACTCTATTATGATGTGACATTGATATAATAGTTTTCACTAATTTTATGCTTCATTATTATTCTTACTTATATTATATAAGATAATAATTTCTTCTATATGTATCCCTTAGCCATCTCTATGTGACAAATTTTTGTCCCTTGTCTTTACTAGGTGTGAAATATCTATGCCCCTTTCATGTAGACCTTAGCCATGTTTGTTATGGCATATTTATGTACCTTTGACTTATGTTTGACATTGAATGCTTATTATTGGATTAATATATGATTATCTACTCATATTTTCAAGCTTGATGATATTAGTGAGTTTTAGGGTGCCATGATCCATATCATGTACCTACCTTTTATGTGTGATACCATAATTTATTCATGTACATCCTTATATGTATTATTATTCAATTTTTATATTAGTGATGGTTAATATTATGTGTGTAATTGGAAAATTTATATTTATATGACACTTATATGCCTTGTATTACATATGTTACATACTTGTCTTAGTGATAGATACAATACTATGATGATGTAATTTCCACATGTTGACATTACTACATTATTTCATCCTTATAAATGAAGTAATATAGTTAAATATTTATTTTTAGATGAGTTAATTCCATGGATCATACCTCTACTCAAAAATGTGACATTTTGGTGGTATTGTGATAAAGACATAAGCCTTTGCAAAAAAAATATATAAGATTTTGGGATAGAAGACAAGACTAATAGAATTTAGATTGGTTTAGATATCATATAGGTTTAGATTTAGGGAAAATATTCACACAATCATACATATTTTAGGTTAATATGCCATGAATTTTCACTCAATTTATAGAGACATGAATTATATATTACAAGTTTATATACTTTTGGGTGTATATGCAGAGCATATGTTTAGGGTTTAAATTATTAAATTTATCATATATATGCATAAAATTCTATATAAATTTGAATAAATTTAGTGAGGAATGATATTTAGTTCATTAACTTAGACACTATTGTGGATATCAGTTGGAACTAATTCATGAGGCATGATATTGGTTCATGAACATACACACTATGAAAATTTATAGTTTTCACAAATTCATGATGCATGATAATGGTTAATTCACATACAAAATATGGAAATTAAAAGTTATCATCGATTTAGGGGTTATGATACTTGTTGAATCACATAAATACATTTTTAGTAAGAACTATTACAATTTTTTTATTTGAAAACATAATTTTATGGCACCAAGAAGTGATCAACTTTGAATCTATAAGTCCATATTCAATAGTTTCTTCATATTTTTTGATTTAATATAGTTTAGGTTCAATGATTTTCAATGGCCTTGTTATTACTCATAGTGATCCCTTTATGTGGATTCCACCTTACCATTTTGAGGTCCAAGATAATAGATAGGATTATTATATGAGTTAATGTGGTTGAGGTTTAGTGAAGCTCAATATCCTTGAAAATATTTTTTATTCATGAGGGTTATGGAATTTACCTTCCAAACCCACCTGATTTCTTAGCCTAAAAAAATTGGGATTTGATCACTCCCAATACTCAAAATGGTTAAAAAATAGGAAGCATTATCTAATGTTTTAACAAGAATCATATCTAATGTGTTATAGTCAAACATGGTTTCTCCCATATATAGGTGTACACGTACCCTGCTGTTAAAAAATTTCAAATTATAATTTATTTATAGAATTTATTTATATGTATATTGACTATTACATGGTAATTTAAGGTTTACATGGAATAATTTGTATATTTGGAACCTTATCCCAAATACAATGTGTGTTTTTCACACCTAGGTATATGTTATCATTTTACTATATTATTTTTATTGAATTTAAATAATATAATAAAATCAAGTCATTTATTAGTACTCAAATTTGGTTTTAGACACTTAGAAATGTCATTTTTGACCTACCTTCAGACTAAATGACTTGTACATACATATATAACTCCAATTCAAAATTTACTCACATACACATACTATTTATGGGTTAAATCCTTAAAATTTGTTATTAATCCTATATTAATTCCCCTAGTCTATGCCAAAATTAGTAAATTCTCATACTTAGAGATATCTACATCATCAAATCAGTATTTTTGTCTCCCAAATAGAAGCATTAGACTTAAATGGTATCATCTAAATGACATCATCAAAGTCTTATGGTTTTTTCCTTTGCCCAACAAAGGTGAAATTTTAAAATAAAATCATTCCTATGGGTAGGCAAATACATCTAGTGTTTTTGTGGCATGAGAAATTAACCAAATAGTCTCATATAAAATAAAATAATTTTAGGATTATTAGGGATCTAACATTTATAAAATACACATATAAAAACCACTTCAAATTTAAATGGCCTACCATATTATTCCTAATTTTATAATAAATAATGAGTATGACTTAGTTGAGTTTGAAGCACCTCATAAACAAGGCAAAATTTCCACTCTTAAAGTGTCTTAATCTAAATAACAAGTTGCATACATTGAATGAGAAAAAATTACACATATACACTTAATAGGGAAAGATACATGAATTTTGACTTCTCTCTTCCAAGTATTGTATATTATAGAGACACTCTACTATGTATGAGGAGTGATTGAGGTCAGCTCAACCCACATTTCTTCTCCTTTTACAAGATTATTTCTATCATTAAAAATGGATTTATGGTTTTGAGTGAAGGACATATATATTTATAGGTTATACACACATAGTCAAACCTCAAGATTGAATATAGAGTTGAAGGAAAAATAGGTAAACCTAATTTTTTCAAAACATAAGATAAAAATCTATATGGATATAATTATCCAACTGGGAACATACCATATAGATACTACTAACTAGAAGTTGATGAAATTGTATAATCACAAATAAATATATAGAACATGATCTAAATGACCTATAATAAATTTTTCCATAATTCTTACCACCTTTCACTTGTGTCAGTCCTACATAGAATAAGATAAATCAAAGTATGTTATTCTCTTTTTTTTACTTTTTATATTTAGCAAGTACAAACAATAAATTAGTTTCAAAATGCTATATTTAAATTCATAGTTAATTTTCATATCTTATAATATTAATTATATAATTTTTTTTATTCTTATTATTGTTATAATTTATAAAAAAAAATAGGGTAAAATATTATCAATGGGTCAAATATGGACTTATGTATATCATCAAGGCACATAAATTCAAGCCCAACCTTTCTCTAGTAAGAGACAACCAATAAAAAAGTCTCATTGAATAAAACAATCAATTTTGTTTATATATTTTTTAAATTATAAGAAAAATTATGGGTTAGATATATCAAAAATTAATGGTGATAATAAAATATTGAAGGAATTGGATGAATTTCTATAATTTTTTAAAATGTGTTCCAAAATACTATAAATTTTCCTCCAAAAAGTGAAGTAGAGAATTATGTTCAATTAATGTATAAATGTCCTTCCCCTAAAATTAGATTATATATGATATCACTTTAGGATATTAGGTTAAGAAACAAAATCAAGAATTAAATAAGGCATCTTATGCCCAATTATTTAACCTTGTGGGCCACTCATTGTTATGGTACTAAATAATTATGGCTCTTAGAGGATGTGCATAGATTATTTATTCTTGAACAAAATAACCACAAGGAATATATATTCACATCCATAAATTTATTAATTTATAGAAAAAAATAAATGTTCTAATTAATTTAAAATTTTGTATTTTAAATTAGGTTATCATAAAGTTCATATGAAGGATAAATATGTGTGGAAGACAAACTTCAAGATAAAATAAGGTTTGTATGAATAGTTCATACGTTCACTTGTTTAATATAATTCAATCATACATTCATGGCATTGATGAATATTGTATCCATGTTCCATAGTGTATATAGATGGTATAATGATTTTCAATTCAACATGGAAGAAAATAAAAGTCATTTGAAAAAAATATTACAAGTGTTAAAATAAAAATAAAAACATTTATGTAATATGAAGAAATGTGAGGTTAAAAAAATATCACTTATCTACTTGTGACATGTATTTGGATTAGTAAAACTAATAGTGGATACAATAAAGTTTAATGTTGTTACTAATTTACCACACCTAGGAGTGTAACTGAGATTATAAGTTTGATGGGATAAATAAAATACATGAGGAATTTTATACCATATTGCTCCATAATTAAAAATCTATACTTATATTCATATTAATGGGTAATAAATTTCTTTGGGGTAAGGATTATAATAATTCATTTGATTCATTGAAATATAAGATCAAACATGCACTTTCCCTTTATCTTCTTAATTTTTAGTAGCCTTTTGAGGTTGAAATGGATGAAAGTGAGTATGTTATTGGGTTATTTTTTTATCAAGGACATAAACCCATTTTTAATCATCAAGCGGTATTTTACTCATTGGTATGTGGGTATCCATTTTTTATAAATAAATGTAGGCACTAGTTTAATATTTAAATAAGTATAAACATTATTTATTGAGTAAATAATATTTTTTATTACTAACCAAAAACCTCTTCAATATTTTCAAGAAAAAAATAAATTACAACAAGAAAGACATTACAATTAGATGATATTTATTTAAAAATTCTATATGGTGATAAATTAAAATAATGTAGGCATAAATGTAGTGCTAGATACATTATCTATACACCAATAAAGTAATTTTCATCTTTGTAACAATCTCCCAAAATGAGGATGAAGAATGTCCTGAGAAGAATGAAAAAGATGATGTCAACACAGAGGAGGATTCTGCAAACAGAATAGAAGATACGGAGGAAAATCAGAAAGTGTCAGAGGATGAATTTGTCCAGGATGGCCCTGCTGAGGACCTAGCTTCAAAGAATGAAAAGGAAACTACAGGTCAAGATGATAATCAAGATATGGATATGGAAATTCAAACTGGAATTAAAGAGCGGGAACAAAAGGGTCGAGAGGATATCTTTGAAGAAGTCAGGAACAGTCCCAATAAAAATTTTGAGGAATGGAGAGGGAAAAAATAGAATGATGAAACACACACACCAATGACTTGGGTTAATCGCAAAGTAGAGGCATCTTTCCAACTCAATTCTTGGACGTGTAGGGAGATTAAGGATCTCAAAAGGAAAGTGAAAACTATGGAAGATACCCTGAAAGCTGTATGGAACAAAATTAACAATATGGAAAATCAAATAAGAGAGATCCCAGTCAAGCTCAAAGCCTATGAGAATAACCTCCGGGAACTCATTAAGGACAACAAAATGAAAATGGAGGAAGTTACATCCAATATTTGTGCTACTACTATCAATATTGGAAAAAGAGCCAATGAGGAGACCAAAGCCTTGGAGGGACCTAGCAAAAGGATGAGACAAAGTTCAAGAAAGAAGGTTACACAAAAAGGAGCCATACTGGCAGCAACCACTACCCAGGATACTGTTATGAAAGGAAAAGAAACTATGAAAATGATATTAGAACTGGATGAATAATCTGGTTCCTCTTGTTGGTTATGAAATTGGTCCTATTCTTTGTTTTCTTTTTGTAATCCTATGCCTTTGGTGTAGCCAGATCTCTGTTAAATCTGGGTTTTGACCGGTAGTCCTTCTGGTGGTTTCAGGTCCATTAAAAACCTATTTTTGCTACTTCCTTGTTGTAGTTTTTAGGCTTTGCCTGTGGTTTTGGATGCTCTTTCTTTCTTTGCTTGTACTAGGGTTTCAGGACCCCTTCAAAACCTGCTTTTACCTTAATCTAAAACAATCTCCCAAAATGATCTTTTCACCAAATAGTATTATGAGGAAGCATATGCAAAATATTTAGACTTTTGCAAGACATTCCATCAATTACAGGCCAAGAAGGTTTATAATGAAGGAAAAAAAGGGTGATACCTCAAGGATGGGAACCCTATAAGTGGGATAATATATTTGTGTAAAAGGGCAATTGATTTCTCTTGATGAGGAAAGAACATACTTCAAAGATCTTAAGACACTTTGGTGTTGCTAGGACCATGAATAATTTACAAAGATATGTATAGCCTAATATGCAATAATAATTATCTCAAAGAATTATGGGATGTAAATTATGTTATAAAAGTAAGCCTAAGCTTACGAAAAAATCATTTTTCATGCCACTACTTATACCTACTAGACCATTATAAATCATTTATATGGAAGTTTTAGGAGGATTACCCATGTCCAAGCATGGCCATGACTATCTATATATTTTTTAAAGATAGGTTACAAAAAATGTGTGTTTTGATTATATTTAATAAAATAGTAAAAGTACATGAAGCATATAAAATTTAATTTTATAATGTTTGAGTGGATTTTGGATTAGATAAATCCATTATTTTAGATATATATTATAGATACTTAGTGTATTTTTAGACCACCCTATGGGAAATATAGATATCAATATATAATGAATCATGACTCAAAATTGGTCAATATGAATTTGGTCCAGCTGATAAAATTTAATAAAAATATGTATTTGATTAATTTGGATGATTCTTTGGCACACATTCAATAATATTATCATAGGGCAACTCGTGTATCCATTAATTAACTACTATTTGAAGCATCTTTTGGATACTCACCAATGAATCCTCATGATGTCAGAATGAAAAAAAAGGGGTATAGATACATGTTTAAAAGGTGAAAATGTTATAAAGGTTCATTTAGAGTATTATGAAACTATATCTCAAATTATAGGATTAATTGGAGAATAAGTATAAATATAGGCATGACTAGTAATATAAAGAGCACAATATCAATGTGGGTGATAAGGTATGGATACACTTGAGTAAAAAAATAATAAAAAGGTGGAAATATCAAAGATCTAAGATAAGGACCATTTTAATTCTTGAATCATATTAGAGATAATCCCTTTAGGGTTATTACCCTCATTCATGAAAATTTAATAAGTTGTATATTGTTGGAATTTACTTATGTACAAACCATAAATTTTAGATGAGGAAGAATAATTAAAATTACTACTCTATATATAATATTTGGTTTTGGATTCACAAGGATATTTGGAGGAGGATGTATTAGTGTTGTAAAAAATAGATTAAATTTTAAGGGACCACAAGAGTCTTGTGTTATAACCCCAAAAATTGACCTAAAAAATTATGAGATTTTTAGGGTGATGATACTCAAATTTCAACATAAATTAGAGTACATGTACATTGAATTCAAACAATGTGATTGACCTATCTACATTATTGGTATTGAATTATTATCATAGATGGAATCATATTTTAGTATTGCCCACTAGGTTAAGTGATTAATAATATTATTCCAACAATAAATTCAATACTTAAATGATTTTCCTCGAGATTAACCACTCCACCATTTATAAGGTTTTTACTTTTAAAACATGATAACTTCGATAAACAATAATAATTAATGATAATAACATAGCATAAAATACTAGATCTAAAGAATTGGATTTCCAAGAACTGGATGCAAATTAAAGACAGTCAAATCCTTCCTTACACCAGGGTTTTTTTATAATAGTATTTCAAAGCCCTGAAGATAGGAAGTCTATATTGTGTCACAATAATTTTTCTTGGCAGGGCAGATTTCCTCTTATGGCCAAACCTTGGCATAAGGATTTTAATCCTCTCTCAGAATCCTTTAACAAGCTCCCTATATGGGTGTAGCTCCCTTATCTTCTGATACACCTGTGGCATGAGGATATTTTTAAAACCATTGGAAATGTTATAGGGGATTTTTTATATAAAGAAGATAGTATGATTCTACTCCACTCGACGTGTGCATGATTTTTGGTAAATCTGGATGTTTCTAAGGGCCTTTCTGAGGCAATTTGCCTTGAATCCCCAAGGGGTACCTAGAGACAAATTTTGGATTATGAGGGGATCCCTTTTCGGTGCAGGAAGTGCCACCAGACGGGTCATGTTGTGGCTCGTTGTGTTGCTGAGAAACCCAATCCCAGACGTTCACCTTTTTGGTGGCCTAAGGTTTCCTCTGAACATAACATTGCTAAACAACCTCTGGAAGCAACAACTGATTCAGAGTCTGAGAATGAGGAAAGCTTGCAATCTAAACCAGAAGTTGAAGAGGAATCTTTGGTGAAACATTCTAATGAAGCCCTTGTAGAGGCTGTGGTTAGTGATATAGCTGAGCTAGAGGAGGAGATGGTGGTCTCTTCCCCTGCTTTGGAGGATCTTTCTAAGAGCCAGACTGTGTTTGATTCTCACAAGGATTTTATGCCCATTGGATTCCAAAGATCATTGTCTTCTGAGGCATGGCTTGCTGAGGTAGCTAAGGTAGAGGATGGTTGGACAGTAGTAAGGAGAAAGAAGTCTAAGCCTGTGGTCCCTCCTCTAGATATGAACCTTCGGTCATGCAAAAAAAAAAAACTTAACTTTAAAGACTCATCTAATGTTCCCTTTTGCTGACTAGTTTTTGGGGTCAGTAAATTGGTCACTTTTTTGGTTTACTGGTTACTGGTCTGGGAGGTTGTTTAGCTTGCTAAACCAGTTCATTAACTTTCAGATCAGTGTTTTGATAGCTATTTTTTCTGGTCATATTTGTTGGTAACATGTCCCTGTAAAACTTGGTTTTGGTACTTTTCTGTAATCAACATCTTTTGCTAACCTGGTTGTGTTTTATGGTTTATCTTTCACCTTGTTGTATAGGGTTTTGGGGTTCCTTCAAAACCTATTTTTACCTTAATCTAAAACATAGCATAAAATACAAGATTTAATCATGTCATAGATAAGAGGGTTAATTTTAGAGATTCATTAAGACAATATTTAACTCATTGTGGTGAGGAAAGGTTTTAATGATTGCTTTATATATAATACTAAACATCTAAAAACTATTTCATATCCCTAAGATAAAACATATTTTTACAACATATGCTCATATAGATCTTTAATGAATGGTCTTTAGGGTTAGATACTATTAGGAAAGTTCATAATTTTTTAAAGGCTTTTATTGAAGGTTTTAGGTTTTAAGTGATTTCAATAGCATTTATAACTCTTACACAAAATATGGGTCAAAGTGCCCTTTTCAATGATTATAAATCAAACCACACTCCTTATAGGTTTTTAAACAAATTAGTTTACTTAAAAACTCAATTATAATAATACATTATTATTTAATGTAGCTTATTAGGATGAATTCATGTTATCCTAATTGTATCATTATCTTAGTAACCACATAAAGAGAAATAAATATTATTTCAACATATAAAAACTATAAATGTAAATAATGCTTCTATTTTCCTATAATTATATAATGACAAACATTACCCATTGTAGTCTCCTTAGATCAGAAGGTGCATGTAAACTCAACCATCTATGAAAGTAATGTCATATACTGATAAATAAGTGCTAACAACAAGACAATTAATAACAAGGGCAACCAATTTGTATTCAAGGTTTCACCATTATGTATGCTACATTAAATTAATAGTAATCTATGAGGTTAGAAAATGTTTTTCCTTTACGTATTCATCAACTAAACATGAAAAAATGGTTTATAGATGTACTTATAAAAATACACTAGTATACAACTCTTAAAATTTCATCATTACTAATTCCCTTCAGTTTAACAAAAGTTCTTAAAATTTATAATAAGTAAAAAATACCATTCATATAAATTGAAAAATGACCCATCTTATTTATATATAAAAAACATATAGGTATTACATTCATGAAGGGATAATATAAGATCTCAAATTTGGTAAAATAAAAATTATTAACAATAGATAATGTAAGTACCTCCAATTTTCATAGTATCTTATCATGGTTTTTAGTTCCTACTAGTCCTAAATATACATTAATCATAATCAAAAGTCCTTGAACAAAATTGTCACTACAAAAGAGATTAAAAGTAATATATAAATAATTACCATAACTAAGTGCCATTAAGAAAGAGGTATTTTATAACAACTCATTTGAATTCAACTATAACTTCTTTCCTAGGCCAATTTGGAACCATACTCATGACTCAAATTGAATCCTTAGTATTATAAAATAAACACAATTTACATAATATATAATAAGGGAACATTCTTATTTTGGCATGATCTACTTCCTAAAGAAGATGCATTATGAGTAGTGATAAGATACTATGTTCATTCTTTTTATCTTTTTTAAATACAATTGTACACACTATCCATCATAATTCCCTTTATTCACTCTTCTTTCAAACTTATACCATTACTATGGTTAAGTATAAATAAATAAATAATTACATAACCAAATTAGGGTTCCTTAATAGGGTATCCATGTTTCCAACTTGATCCTTTCAAATATTTGAGAAAAAGTGAAGGAATACATATCAAAATTAATCCTATACTAACAAATTTATGTTCTCTTACTTAAGCCATCAAGAAATAACATTAAAGATAGACTACAATCACATGGACTCCAAATCACAAGGTGATTCTACCATACTTATAATTTGTGTATTCATTCACTATTTATTTTAGGTTATACAAGAAAAAATCAATTTAATAACTCATAAAATAAGTAATATATGTTACATAACTAATAATTATGTCAATCCATTTATTATGCAAGTATCACAAATCATATTAAACTTCATATTCGAAGTTGAGCACAACTATGTAATCAACCTTAAAATTACTTAAGTGTCCTTATAAGGAATGATATACTCCTAACAAAATTTAACTCAAGGTTTTAAACTAATGGTGATCCTAAATCCATATTAATATGGAATTAGCTAAGTATTCTAAAGTCATCAAAAATGATAAATATTACCTTTAAAAAATAGAACCAAAGCACTAAAACAAATTCTTGCATTTAATTATTACCACCAAGTAACTTATAGGATATATTCATGATCAATAATGCATAAACCTAAATCTAATCCATTCAAAACATCATTGCATAATTAAAATGAAATGATAAAAATGTTTATATTATATTTTATTTATAAATATACCTAAATTAACATCTTCCATATCACACACATGCAACATCAAAAGAACCACTATCATAATTTTTATTTCTTAGAAACAAAATAAACAATAACAATGACCATCACATATTGAGATGTAAGGCTAGGAAAAGTAAAATTACATCCATAAAATAAATTCAGTCTCATCTCAAAACAATCTCTTGATAAGTGTATATCTAAAATATAGTTCTCAAATTATATTAAACCTATATAGCACATTAATAAAGTTCATTACATTAAGATTTTACAAAAATAAATAACATGACAAATAATCATTGAAGGTATATACTACACTAAAAATTATCTTGATTACTTCTTGGGTCATTAGCACAATAATAATTAATTCTACCATCTTGTTAATAAATCATCTAGTTCGATTATGCATCCCAAAAACATTTGTTGCACTTGAGAACCAATAGAAAAACAACATAAAAATTGATATCATCCATATGGTGGAAATCCCTAGAGACACAAAACATCATTTTTGGTTTGGAAAAGGAAACCAAATTAATCTTAGTTCTATAAAATCAATTGAGTGCAAAATTAAGAGAGCCACAGTGAGATGAAAATTTGACAGGCTAGGGTTTCCAAACCAAATCATCTAAACACACAATAAGGCACAATCCATTATAGATAATCATAAAAAAATATCAGTGTTAACATGGAATACATTAATAACTACATTATTGATATTTATTTCATATATATATTCCATGTAAGGGTTATTCAATCAATGCATTCTCCTAAGGGATTCTTCTAGATAAACACCCAAAAACACAACCACTGACATCACCTTTGAAAAATAATTTTAAATTAGTATTTTACATTAAGTTAAAACAATTATAAGATAGGTATAAGGGTGTTTTTAATGGAAGAGGTATGTCAAGTTCAAACAAAATCCTAGGTTTCTACTAAAACCCACCTATAAACCTTCACAAAACACTTACACCTTTATGGGGTCTCCTAGATAAATAATAGTTTCCAATAAAGAAAAATAAATAATGGTTAATTGAAGAGAAACATAAATATGATGGACATAATTAAAATTTCATTGTTTCCTCTTATTATTCCTTTTCCCTTCATCTAGGCTCTTTCCCCTTACTATTTTTTAATAGTCTATGTGATTCTTTGTTCCTGTGTATTTTTGGGTAAAACTACCAAACCACAATGTGACTTACCACTATATTTCATGGTGAATGGAAACATAAATTAAATCTAAAACATTATTGTAAAAATAGTTTCCACTACCTCTATGGTATCAACTACCACACTGGATGATAAAACCCCACACTCTACACACTTTTCCCACTTTCTTATACCTTTAAAATCTTGAGTCAACAAGAAAAATGATTGCCAATTCAACACTATTTGATCCAAGACCTAAAATAAATATAATTTTATGTCATTAAAAAATTAAATTCATGTCAATCCCATTATCATCATTGGTTAAAATAGACATTTATCAAAGAAAAGCAAAAATGGCTAGGAAATATAATAAACTTTATTTTTAAACATGTCATTAATACATTTGAATAATCATTATATTATTATTAAATCATATTTAAGTTCTATAACAATATGTTACTCATGTAATATAACATGTTATCAATACCATAATAAGGCCTTAATACACTTGCATCCTGATGTTTAACAAACCATTGCATATCAGTGTTGATTGGTTAGTAACCAACCTATCCCACACATGAGATAACTATTCCAACAAGCATTAAAAGCTTAATTTTCCATAATCCAATGATTATCACATAATGAACACATATATAAATTATGAATAATACTATTTTACATAGTAAAAGACATCAAAAAAATGGAATGGTGGATAACATTTGATCTCTTTATCTCACATGTCAGTTATTTACACGTATAAAACTTATGTGGTAGTTTAAAAATGCTTTTTGGTTTTCAACCTATCTTAGTCACTTGATTTTTTACCTATAAACACAAAATGATATCAACAATACTAAATATATATATAACCATAATTAAAATTATGTACTAAAGGAAATATATCCATTAAACATGAAGTAAAACACTAAAATATATATGCTCATAAATTACATATAAATCAACCATCTAAAAAGTCCCACAAAAATAAAATGGCTTAATAAAATAGTAAAACAAGCACATTTTTCAAGGTATACCTAAGAAGGATATGACATACCCTCCCAATAAAAGGAGGCATCATCTTGGGGCCTCAAAAAAGAGGTGAGGATTGTACTACCTAAAAATACTTTCATATTACTAGGGGACACTTTTCTCACTTAGTTGGTCCCATTGGACCAATAGTTGATTATTTTCCCTATTTCATAGAATAATGTTATTATGGGCTAGGATCTTGACTAGGTATATCTGAATCATTAATTTTTTTCCACCTAAATATTGTTCCAATAGAAAACATTTGATGATTTTCCCTATTTCATAGATTAATGTTATGATGGGCTAGGATCTTGATTAGGTATATCTGAATCATTAATTTTTTTCCACCTAAATATTATTCCAATAGAAAACATGAGATGGATCAAAAACATATTTCCTTATTAAGGCCACATGAAGCACGTCATGGGTTATAAAATTAGGAGGAAGATCTAGGTGATAGGAAACAAGGCTAATCTTTACCATAATGTCAAATGGACTAACAAATCATGTAACTAGTTTATATGCCTTGCCAAAATTTATGGATCTTTTTTAGGGTCTAACCCTAAAAAAATTTGTACATTACTCCAAACTCTCTTGGTGAGATTTTTAGATTAACATAAATCTTTTTTTTTATCAGAGGCAATGTTCAACATTTGATAGATAAGATCCATTTTCTCATCATACTCATGCAAAGTCTCAAGACCCAAAATAACTTTACTATTAGAACCATCCTAACCAAGGTTATTTTAAAACTTTTTCCCATACAAGGATTCAAAGGGTGTCATTTGAGTAACAAAATTATAAGTTTTATTATATGAATACTATACCAAATAGAGTTGATCCTCCCATTTAAATAGTTGGACCATTGCATACATTCTTAACATGTCCTCTAAAACATAGTTTAACCTTTTAGTTTAGCCATCTATTTCTAACTGATATGTTGAACTAATGTTCAACCTTGTTCAAAATTAAACAACCAAGGACTACAAAAACCTTGAAGTGAATAAATTATCTCTATATGATAAAATGACTTACAAAACACTATGAATAAAAAAAATATCCTTCACAAAAGTTTTTGTAAGAGTGGGGGGAATAATAATTAAAATTTTCTGAAATAAAGTGAATAACTTTAGTAAATTTATAAATTACAACTAATATTGTGTCATGCTACCTTTAAACCTATGCAATATTTAGATAAAATCCATATTAATTATATGCCACACTTTCTGGTATAACATGTGGATACAAAAACCACTTAGATGGCAGTGTTTGGTTTTGACACACTAACATTACAAGGATTTTATACAAAATTAGCCACATATTTATTTATCCCATGCTATAAATATAATATTTTAAGCTCATGTGTCATTTTAGTGACACTAGGATGAGTGAAATGAGTTTCAACACGCACTTATTCCCTTAAATTCCTAAAAAATAGGAACATAAAGTTTTCTTTGGTACCTTAGAAGTCCATATAATTTTAAGGAATACTCATCAATAGCTTTAGACACTATCTATTTGGTTAATTTAACACATATTTTTCTACAGTATAAGTTTTTAAACTATTTATTCAAAATAGAATATTTGAAATTTAACCTAAAAATATAAATTATAGAAAGATATGTTCTACTAATAACATCATCTACATTTTTATTTTCCCTTAAGATAAAAAATATCATTATATTTTTTTGATAAACACTAACCATAGACATTTTATTGTATTTAATTCATCTTGTGATTCAAATTTTCAAGGCTATGATGATCATATTTTACCTTAGAGTGTATCCAAAGAAAAACATGTTTCAATTACTTGTTAGTATGAACCTAATGCAGAGCATCACCAAGAAACATAACATGTAAATATGTTAAGAGTTAATTTTTACCATTTTTTGTATTTTTTAGTTTTTAATGGTCTTATAGTAACCATGATAGTGATTTAGAGTCATTATAAGTCCTTTTAGTGTGTGGTTCTAGTCATTTTGGAGTTTCCCTCCAAAATCCAAATTTGAAAATTTGGATAATGTACCTATGCTTAAGAATTCTATTTTGGGTTGTTTGTGATGTGAATGTTGTTTAATGTTTGTATTTAGGTCATCTATGGTACTATTAGTTATTATTATTATCCTTATAACATATAATATATGCACAAAATGTAAATCAAGAAAAATAAATAATTTGTAACTACCATTTCCATGTGGAGTTGCCATTTGTAGGAAGTGGTTTTGCATGTTTGAGGAATATAAAGATAAAAATGCATGTAGTTATTTAGTATGGTAGTATAAGTTCAGATATAAATAATATACTCGAAGGATAAAATATTAGATAGTTTGGCCTAAGAGCAAGAAAAGATAAAATTACAAAGAAACTTTGCCTTTGCAAGATAATTTTGTACATGATTGTTTAGATGTATTAAAGTCAATAAACAAATGTGTGATTTTATGCTATGGATATATTAATAATTTTATTTTTAATTCATGAACAATTTATATTACTTTGATTAGTTTTAATGTCATTAAATAGTGTTTAAGTTACAGGGTTGTATTAAAGACTGTGAGGTTACAGTTAGGAAAAATTTTAGGAATGTGAAGGAAAAGTGTTTATGATAATAGTTTTGAGGGGTTATTGTGTTTTTTATAGTATAAAAAATAGTATTGAATAATTAAATAAGATAATAATCAGGGTGGAGGTTAAAATATCCAATAATAAGGTGAAAAACTATAATATAATCCATATAAGAACTTTGTCCCATAAACAAACACCGAAAATAATTGGAAAGGTAGGTTAGATGACTGATTTATTGATTCTTGGATTGGTTTTAATTAATAATATTTATATATAATGTATAATTTTTAAATATAACCCATTATTAATCTCAAAAACCAATTTAAGTACAAAAATAATACTTAGACTATCACACAATCCATGATTAAGAACATAAATCCTATGCAATGGTTGATTGTAGCCTTTTAAGGAATGATCAAAGACAAATACATATTGGGAGAGTTTAATGAAGTAGGTACATATAATTTATAGGTATTTTTATCTTTTTTAAGTGTTTAAAATTCATTTTAGCTCATTTTATATGCCCTCATCCTATCACAAGGCTCTTAAAGTAAAATGTAGAGTTTGTAACTTACATCTTGATTATCTTGTGTTCTATCCACACAAAAATTATGAAAATTTAGGAAATGATGTGTATTAATATTATATAAATTATTAAAGAGTTTTTGGTTTGATTATTAACCATACTATATATTTTCTCAATATATGTCATTCGATTTGGAGTAAGAGACCTAATTAGGAGAACATGATGTGGAGTTAATTAGTCTCCCTTGAGAGTTATGAGCTAAAAGTTTGTGTGAAGTAAAATAGGGATAAAGGATCATAAAAAATGTGTATATTTTATTAATATCCAATTTAATTTTTCCAAACCAAGGATATTTGTATGTTAGGAGGGCTACAAGAGAATGTGTGTAAGAGAACCATAGTTTATGAGACTGGAAGAGTTTTTAGGTGTATTGAAGGATAAAACCTTTTAGTGATGATGAGATGATATATGAGAGAGTGATTAAAGGATTCAAGATCAATAATAAATATCTATACTATGTATTTTTTATGAATAAGCATGCAAATATGCCTAATGGAGTAGGTCTAGTATCTGAGTAAGAAGAGAGTGAATATTGGTAAAAAAAAGTGGGGTAACTTTGAGTTAAGTCTATGCTTTCTTGAATGTGATTATGAGAGAGTTAAAATGGGATAGTGAATTATTTATCGATCCTTTGAGTGAATAGGTATATTAAGAGAGATACCTAAATTAAGGAAGGCTTTGATTGGTTTTGAAATCAAACTTATAGATCATGTTATTTGATTGGATGTAGGAAGGGGATGTAAATGAGTAGGTAGGTGGATATATGAGCCTTGATTTGAATATTATATTCAAGGTATAATACATTTATTTTTTAGGCCTATGAGTCTACATAATAAGATAAACAATAATTAAATAAAGACAATGAGTGAGAACGTGATAGTAGTGTATGAAACAAGAAGGTTGGTATTAAGAAGGGAAGAGTGTAGAGATAGTTGAAGTGAGAGGTGTCTTGGAAGAAGCATAGAGTACTATGCATGAAATAAATCTTGAAGCCTACTAAAATATAATAGTGAAAAATAAGTATAAATACAATCCAAGTACCTGAAAGTAACAAGCAAATTAGACAAAACAAAGGATAAAGAAAGAGATTAGTGATCAAAGTAGAGAACAAAGAGAAAATCATATCTAGTGGAACGGACAAGGTAAGTGTATGTCACATATACGTCAGTTAGTTTTTTTCCTATACATTAAGTGGTATAATTATAATAGGGATAAATGGTCCTCAAAATGGTGTCTATTTAATTATCAATCCCTGTCAATTATCCAAACCAAGGAACTTTGCATGTTAGAAGGGATACAAGAGAATAGGTGTAAGAGAACCCTATTTTATGAGATTGGAAGAGTTTTGAGGTGTATTTAGGGATAAAACCTTTTGGGATAGTTTATATGATATATGAGAAGGTGAATAAAGGATCCAAGGTTAATAGTAAATATATATACTATGGATTTGTTATTAATAATCATGAAAATATGCCTAATTGAGTAGGTCTAGTAGCCGAGTAAGAAGAGAGAGTGAATATTGGTAAACAAAAGTTTGGTAACTTTAAGTTAATTCTATGTTTATTGAATGTGATTATTATATAGATATAATTGGATAGTGATTGGTTGATTAATCCTTGGAGTAAATAGGGCTAGTAGGAAAGATACCTAAATGAAGAAAGGCCTTTATTTTTTGTGAAAGCAAACTTAGAGATGATGTTATTTTATTGGATATATGAAGGGGATGTAAATGAGTTGGTAGGTGGATATACAAGCCTTGGTGAGAATATCAAAGTTAAGGTATCATACATTAATTTTTTAGGCATATGAGTCTAAATAAGAAGATAAGTAAGAATTAAGTAAAGACAATGAGTGATAATATGATATGAGTGTATGAAATGAGAAGGTTGATATTAATAAGGGAAGAGTGTAGAGATAGTTGAAGTGAGAGGTGTCTTGGAAGAATTGTAGGGTACAATTCATGAAATAAAGCTTAAATCCTATTGAAATCTAAGATTGAATAAGAAGGATAAATACAATCCAAGTACCTAAAAGAAATAAGAATAGAGTAGATGATAAAAAAAGAGATCAATGATCAAAGTAGAGAAAAAAGAGAAAATCAAAGATAGGGGAAAATAAAAGTTACATTTGTGTTTCATCTACATCAGTTAGTTTATTTTGTTCTACATTAGAACCATAACATACAGTTTCATATCATGAGTTGGATTGTTATGCTCATGGGTTTTAAGCTTATGGGACTAATAATCAATCACTTTTCCATCTTGGGTAAAAATAAATAAAAAATTCTAACATCACAATAATAAACCAAAATTTTAATGTTTCCATTTAGATCAAGAATAACAAGGATATGATCATAATTTAAAATATCCTTCATATTTTGGAAGGCTTACTCATATTAAGGAATTATCATTCCTTTCCCCCTTATTATGAAAATAAGTGATGGGGCTAACAATACTTGAGAATTTTTCAACAAACCTTTGATAATACCCAACCAAGCCCATAAATTTTTTTCACTTGATGCACATTATTAGGAGTAGGACACTCACTAATATATTTTATTTTAATAGGGTCTACTAAAATACCTTATTTAGAGATAATGTGCCCCAAGTGATGAAGCTTATTTTGATTGAAAGAGATATCATAACTATTACCAAATAACTTATATTGTTTTAGTATTTTTAAGATAAAGGGTGAGTGTTATTCATTATCTATTTCATTTGTATAATAGATCATAATGGCATCCATAGAGACCAACACAAAATGATCAAGGAAATCCTTGAAGACACTATTAATCAATTTCATAAGATTATTAGGGGAATTTATTAACCCAAAAGTCATGATTACATATTCATAATCACCATACCTTTTATTAAAGGTTGTATTAAGAGCATATTCATATTTTATGTGGAGTTGGTGATACTCTGGTCTATCTTTTTGAGAACATAGATGCATCCTTTATTTGATAAAAAGATAATAAATTGTAGGAATGGGATAATTTTTTCTTATAGTGACCTTATTAAAAATTATATAGTGAATACAAAATGTCAAGGTGAAATTTATTTTCTTAATTAATCAAAATAAAAATCTTGCGAGTGATACTTAGCCTAATCAACACATTTTTCCTTAGCTCTTTTAGATATACTTTAAGTTCCCACTTGACTACCACATTCATCTAGTAATAGGCCTTGAATTTGGGTGTAGATCTGAATATAATGCTAATATATAAGTTAAAATATCTTATCAAAATAAAATATGGAAGCTCTTTGGGTAATACATCTTCTAATTATCTCAGGACTAGGTAGTCTTGTAGATCAAGTTATCAATATATGTCATATAAATTTTGAAACCTTTTCTTAATGTTATTTTCAACTACATAGTTGAAATAATATTTCTAGATACAAACCTCATGAAGTCGTGGATCTCCACATGGTTTCAAAAATAATCAAGACATTACAACCTTTTATTGAAATACTAAAGGTTTCCTTGATGTTGTTTCAACTACTCCATGCCTAATATCAGGTCTTATGACCCTAATAATATGAAAAATATGTTTAATTTAATTAAATACTCATATATTTAACTCAAATTATTTCATGCATTTTAGAACAACCATTATTTTCCCTATGCCCAACTCCACCTCTCATCCTTATATTAATATAAAAGGTTTAATTTACATTTAAAGGAAATAGATGGTGAAATAAAACTATTAGTTACACTATAATAAATTAGAATATCCAAATAAAAACTTGAAAAAATAATTTTAGTCTCTATTAGGGTAGACTACATGTCTGTATTTATGATATTAGCAACAACATATACACGATGATTTTCTAGTTGATTTCCCCCATAGTCAGGGAAAAATCATCTAGTAATAATTATCAATGCATTTCGAACATTCCAAAATAACTCACACCAGTAAAACAACCATGTTAACTCTAGTCATTATGACATGGGAGTTACCTTATTGATTATTATGGTTCCCCTTATTCTACCATGTAGGATTTTGAGGCTTAGAACCTCTATTTGAATTCTAAAATCTTCCATAATTATTTTTGTTTCTCAAAACATTATTCTTATGATCAGATTTATTAAAAAAATCACACAAGGAATAGTTATTTAAATCTTAAATGACAACCTATTGATTCAATATTTCTATCTTGCCTTCAAGCAAGATTTTAATTTTATTCTATATGATGTGCAAATTAAATTACATCAATTAGACTTTGAGGGTTTATCATGTTTAAATATTGCATCAACACCTCATTCAAGCATATATTTAACTTGGTTACATTGGTTTCCTCATCATTCATGTAATTCACATAACATAAGAGGCTAAAAAATTTGTTTTCATGTTCCAAGATAGTTATAGTTACTTGATATAATAGCTAGAACTCTGCGATCTTTTTTCCTATATAGTTCCCATTTATATATCTTTTCATAGATTTTTTTCTCAAATTATTCACAAGAGAGGGTGATTGGGTAATATCCATTGACATAACATAGGTTATTCCAATATAAGGCAACACCACCTACCAATTTTTAAGCTCTTACATTAGCCTTGATATTAGATATCATCTTGTTGAAGGTGAATTATTTTTATAAGTTTAAAAAACATGCCTCAGAAAATATAGTTTCCTAACCATAATAGGCATGAGGTGTTACTTTATTTATTTATTTGATTATGGGATCAACAAAATCATGTTTACTAGGTTTTTTACCCCTTTGATCACCCCCTTTACTTCCCCATGCTCACCACCTTCTTGAATGTTCTACATATTGTCTAGTATTTTGTCATGTGCCTTCATTTGGAATTGGATGTTGTAAATCAAACCTAAAATTATCATTTAGTAGAAAATTATCACCAACATTTTTGTTATCATGGTCTATGTTGGGATCACTATCACTATCAATATGGATACCAACATTATAGTTTACATTATCATTTCCATCATGAAGATTGCCATTATTTCCATAAATTCAATTTTTTCTAGTATTTCCACTAACATCATTATTTTAAATTTATTATTTCCCTATATTTTTTCCAACATTGTCATTATAATCACTATTACCAACATTATATTTATTGGATTGTGTCCTCACAATCTTGAAAAAATCAATTACAAGTTAAACAAAACATTTGCCAAACATATCTAATGTAATATATCATCTCTAATACCATTGTCACAACCACAAAAAATGGCCTAAAAAATTTTAGGATTTTTAGGGGCATGATACTCAAATTCTAACATTAATTAGAGTACATGTACAATAAATTCAAAAAATTTGACTAACCTTTGCACATTATTGGTCTTACACTCCTATCATAGTTAGAAGTAGAGTTCACTAGGGCCTACTAGGTTAAATGATTAATCATATTATTCCAATAATATCTTCAATATTTATATGTTTTACCATAGGATTAACCACTCCACCCTGTAGAGTGATTTTACCTCTATAAAATATTGAATTTGAAACATTATAATAATTAATGACAATAACATAACATCAACTTCAATATTTGATCATGTCATAGAGAATAGGGTTAAGGCAAGAGATTTATTAAGATAATATTCAACTCATAATAGCAATAAATAGATTTAATGATTTACTTACATATAGTCTTAAACATCTCAAGACTATTTCATACCAAGGTAAACCATATTCATATAATTCATGATCATAAATAGCTTCAAGGAATGGTATTTAGGCTTAAAAACTATAGTAAAATGTCATAATTATTTCAAGGATTTTCTCAAAGATTTTAGGGTTTTAGTGTTCTCACAAAGATTTATACATCTTACACAAAATTCATGGTAAGGTTCCCCTTTTAATGATTATAAATAAAACCATAGTCCTTATAGGATTTCATACCAAATTTTTATTTAAAAAATCAATTAAAATAGTAAATTTTTATTTAACATAACTTATTTAGATGAATTCTTGTTATCGTAACTGTATCATTATCTTATTAACCACACCAAGAGAAATCAAGATTACTTCAACAATAACAATTATAATTGTAAAGAATGCTTATATTTTTATATAATTATATAATGACAAAGATTGCACATTAAAGTCTCCTTATAGAAGAGATTACAAGTAAACTCAACCATTCATCCAAGTAATGTCATAGAATACTAAAAAGGTACTAAAATAAATATAATTAATAACATAGGAACCCTAATTGTATTTAGGGTTTTACACTTCTAAATGTTACATTAAATTAATAGTACTCTATGAGATAAGACATCACGTTGCCTTACCCTATTGATTAGTTAATGTGATCATATAAATTTGACAATAGAGAGGAGGTTAAAACAAGTGTTAGTTTCACAAAATAATGAAATCAACACACTAACATACTAACATCTCTAAGCCTCAATCTTAAGGGGAGCTTAGTGGATAAAATAAAATTAAAATCCCAATTAAAATGTAAGGAAAAATAATCTTTACCTTTGTTGATATCTCTAAATGATTTGTTCATGGGTTGCTTGGTTTGTGCTCAAAGAGTCTTTGGTAATGGAGGTTATATTCTTTACTCCGTATCTTGTTTGCACCATTGTTGGATATTTTGATGTGGTTTATGCTAGGGGCTTGATGTATTGGCTAAATATTTTCCATTATAACACTATTGTCATGAGTTTAATGCAAAAACCTACATTATAACTCTACAATTTTCCAAGATCTCATATGAAGAGGTAAAGGCTTAAATTTATAGGCTTAGGAACTAACGCCAACTCAAGGTGAGTTAATGTGTAGTTTGAACATGGAATGGGTTAAAACCTAGCCTAAGTGAGTTAATTAACCCCATTTAACTCAAATTTCACTATTATCTAAAAGAAGATAGTAACACTAAAAATATGGGTTATGGTAGGAATACCTATTTGTTTATGTGCATGTTGAATCAAAAGAATGTGAAGAGCTCCTCTTTGGCTTGGAAAGAAGACCTACATATAAGAAAGCACTAAAGCAAACTTGTTTTTTAGACAAATAGTTGGGTGTATTGCCTAACGATAGCTAGATCTTAGAAACGAGAGATTATTTAGGGGCAATCAATCCACACATTTTAAGTAATTAAGCTTATAAAATAGAGTAGAAGGTACTTGCATCAATTAAAGAAGATTATTAAAACTGATTATAAAATAAGTGCTTGTTAAAGAAAGGTATGTTAGAACATTAGATATAGAAAAATTTTGGTTAATACCTATGTTAAATGGTTGGGTCTATTCTAGAAAATTAGGCAAGGGTCTATGCACAAGTAGGAACACAAAAAACTAGATTTTGTTGGGTGTAGGTAGGTGAGATGATCTTTCTAGAAATTTACTTAATAGTGAACCATCGATAATCAAGGTGACCATCTTCGATTATGGCAACCATCATTGATTATCTAACCATCACTGATTGAGACTAACCATCACTGATTAAGTCTAACCATCATTGATTGCTTATCAGTAGAACTAGGTTGGAGTTGTTCATTAACGAGATTCAAAAGCTAAGTTCTAAGAGGTGAGTAAGGGATAGACTAATTTCAAAATGAAAATACAATAAGTGAATACAAAAAAATTAATACTTGTCTTACCAAAAATTAGTTGGATGGATGGTTGAGATAAATTGCTCATAATATAAGTTGGTCATGATTTTGGTAGAGTAACAGTATTTGGAGAACTTGATAGAGAGATGCTAGTCAGCTGGCTCAATGGTATGGTTATTGAATTACTAAAATTCTTGAAGATGACTAACCTAAAAAGAAGATTCTAGATACAAAAATATCTTGATCATAATTGTAAAAGTATTTAGCCTCTGAAGCCTCTCTTTATTATAGGCACAAGCAAGAGGTGGAAGTCAAGGTATAACTAGGCCATCTAAATATATTTTTTCTATTCAAAGGCTCACAACAAGATTTAGATGATCTATATTTAGAAAAGCAACATATTAGTTTACATTTTAAAAGTCTAGGTGGTGTAACCTGACCATCTTCAATCAAGGTGACCATCACTAGTTGTGGCTAAAGGTAAACAGGTGGCTAGGCAAGGTTAGTTAGGTCAAATTAACTATAGGTTGGGTTTGGTTAGGGGTTAGAAGGTGGATGCTCCCAAAGGGGTCTTAAGATGGTAAAAAGGATTATGACCTTTAGAATTAGAGTGCATAGATTGTTGATGTCTACATTTTCCCCTTTTTATTATGCAACTTGAATCAATAAGATTCAAAACTAAAAAAAATGATATTGGTTAAAGGTCTCATTGCTCTAAGTATGGGATGAAGTATTCCCACTCAAACTAGGAATTGATGAGGTAAGGCAGAATCAAGTCAGGGTTTGATAATGGGTAGATGGTGGGTGATGAGGTAGGTGACAAAAGAATGGTTGGTCATTTGAAATGGAAATATGTGTATAAAATATGATTAAGTGTAATAGTCATGATCACATAAATACTAAAGTTTCCAATGTTGGTAAAAATAAAGAGTAGTTATAAGAAGACAAGTGACCAGCATATTACATGACCATGTTTAGGCATGTTAGTTGGATATACCTATTAGTCTGTGAGGTAGGGTTACTACTTTTGTGGGTATCCAAGGTAAGAAGTGATCTTGATGAAAAAACCAATAGGTTAAGTGTCATGGTCTAAGGTAGGAAGTGCTCCCAAAAAGATACTAATGATCTAGTTGTGCACTAGGTGGTAGAATAATAAATAGTCAACAAGGAAAGGTTGGTATACATAGTCAAAAGCACCAAGCATGGGCAGTACAAAATATGCAATTGGGTTGGGTTAGAAAATGACCAAAGTTGAGGTAGATGTAGCCAAAGGGGAGGGATTGGTTGGAAGGTGTGACCAAGTTAACTCCATATGCACTAGGCAAGTGGATGCTACCTACATAGTTCTATGGACATAATAGCTAATAAAAAAATTAGGCCAAATGTAGTTCTTCCCATCTAGGGAGAGAAAAGGTTGAGAATCAAAGTGGGATGCTTATAATTTTTTTTTAAGAATGGGAGGTCACCCTAATGGTGATGATCATGGGTTGCCCCATGGGTCGACTTGTAATAGTCACCCTAATCATCAATGTTCAGGGTAAAACCTTAAAAATCTAGAAGGTTAAAAGTGAAAAGGTGAATTGTTTTTCACCATTTGACTTTTGATGTTTTGATTTGAGTGAATAGTTAATTTTGGCCATTTGTGTGTTGGTGCTAATGAGGTGGAAGGTTTGGATTTCTTTGTTTGTATGAGAGAGGATTGAGCTGATGGAGGGTGGATGAGGATGTGACCGAGTAGTAGGATGAGGCCTTCAACCATGCCAATGATCATAAAACAAGGTAGGTATTTCCTTGAATTGATAACTAGGTTATTTTATGGTTTAAATAATATTTGGTAGTAGGAATTAGAGGGTAAAAAAAAGGTTTATTTAAACATTTGAGATTGTTTCCCTAGGTCTAGTGTTTGCATAAAGTAGAGAAATTGGATAAACATAGGTGTATGAGTTTGGTGTTGGGTAAAAAATAATTTAAAGATTTTTTTAGGTTTGGTGGGTTTTGGATAGAGGTCATGGGTTTGATTCATACTAATGTTAGGTAAAGGCAAAGACTGGTGTTGGTTCACCTTGACTAGTGTTGGTTAACCTAAGGAGAATAATGGGTCCCAAGGGACCAATGACAGATCTAGGAATCATTAGTGGTCAATGGGTTTGGTTAAAAGGGGTAGAATTTATTTTAAAAGTGTTTGTTGAAAATATTTTAAGATGTGAAATTATAGTTTATGAGGATAGTTGTTTAGTGAGTTGATTATGCTCTTAGCTGATGAGTGTATGATAAGTGTTGGGAATATAGGGGTATAAAATAAGTGTGGTTTTGACAAAGAAGGATATGGTGGAGGGTTGAATATAGGCATAAGGTTATGTGGGAAAAATGTATGTAGGGTAAATGTAATGGGGTGAATCTTAATAGGTTGAAATAAAGGTTTAAGTTAGTACTTAGATTTATGTGGAAAAGTAAGTATGCATGTTTGATATATGTTGAACTTTTAGGCTCTTGAGTAGATTCAGTTGAGGGATTGGTTTCCCATGTTCTTTCTAGAGGTGTGGGATACTATGACTACTAATGAGTGGAGGCATATGGTGGTGGTTAGATTAGGTGTGATGTGACACTATCATCACCTACCCTAAGATCCTATGATGATCATCATGCTCATTAAGGTATGGGATCCCATGATGAACACTTTTTAGCTACTAAATAGAGAGATCACCATCCTCCCAGAAGATGTGAATATGATGACATGATTACTGATTCAAGGAGATCTAGTCTACCACATAGAGAGCGATGAAATAGACTATTCCATGCATTTGATATAAGGTACAAATCAAGTTCATGCATGTTTTCATGTAGATGGATTCATTTATGATCTATTATACTCGATGGATCATGAGGACATATGCTTACTCATGATAATGATAATGGCCTTGATGATTTTTGTGCCACATAATTTAGTTGGAGGCTGGTTTCCACATTTTTTACTTGGTGTTTTAGTTGAGATGTTATTGGGGATGACTGTATTTGGATGGGCCCCAATTTTACTATTGTAGATATATTGATATCTCTCAATATTTTGAATACATATGTGGTATGGGATGAGTTTTGGCTTCATACTTAACTAATAGGAATTTGAGCATATTCAGGGGATCAAATATTTAGGGATACCAATGGAGGGTTATCTACCAACTAATTACATAGTGGTATTTTTACATTAGAGGAGAGGTGATGCCATGATAGGGGTAGGTGGAGGAGCAAGAGATATTGAGTGGTTTTAAGATGCATTAGAGGGTCTAGTGGTCAAAGATGTTATATGGTGACCATATGTTGGGTGGCCTCAGTGGATAGGATTCATATATCACATTGTAGAGATTCAAAGTTAGTAGTAGATATATAAGAGATGGGAAGTTGAGGATGAGCTCATCCCTTTTGATCACATGTGGAGGTAGTTTGGTTTGGCATAGGGGATCCCACCTGACTTTTTAAGGTATCAAAGGGAGGAGGTTGAGTTTATGTTACTTGAGCCATAGCTACAAGATATTGTGCTTGATTATGAGGAGCTACCAATTATAACCCCTATTGATGATGTAGGGCTTATTGATGGATTTATAACCTAGTATCAAGGTAGATACACTATAATGGAATTTGGATGGGGTGATGGGGGCTATCAAGCCATGGACATAGATACAATAGGGGTGAAGTTATATGGGGATGGTCAAGTAGTAATATCACTCACCATAACATAGGCCTACATCACCACACTAAAGGGGTAGGTGGCCACATTATAGGGGCAACTAGTGGTTGTGATAGTGGAGTAATATTAGGCATAGGCATAAATCACTATAGGATAGGGATAGATAGCCATGTTATGGGGTTAGGTGTCCAACTTGCAGGAGTAGGTTTAAGTGATTATAATTGAGACGGACTAGGTACATGTATCCCTTGGGGTAGTCATATAATAGAGAGATTCTCTTAGATAAAGGGTAGCAGTAGGAGGGGGACCAACACTAATGGTTAGAGGACCACCGAACGTAGTTCCAAGGCTCTGATACTTAGCCACCATTGAGGAGCTCAGGTATTATGAGGCAATGGTGTTGGATCAACTACCATAGGTGATGAGATATGGGGAGTATAGAGCTATTTTGATTGATGGGCTATCTATAGCTACCCTAAGATAGTGGGCTTCCATAGTGGGCCACATAGGAATACTAGGGGGGCCACCACTAGATGGGAGTGTAGGGGTAGGTGGAAGTAGCACAAGTTCTCTAAGGGCATGAATTACATATGTGTTTATATGTCAATATAGATAGGTGTACATTATTTTTGATACTAGCTTGCATGTTGATGAAATGAGATGTACATGTTTTGAGAGAGAGTTCATACACTATTATATGTATTTATGATGATATGATGTATATGATGATGATGCATGGTTTATGATGTTATATATGATGTATGTTTATGGTTCATGGCTGATATGTTTAATGTGGTTATTCATGTTTATGATAATGATTGATGGTATATGGTTTTGTGCATATGCTTTACGAGAGGTTTGACTCAGTAGCTTAAGAATGTGATGTTTGAAAGATAGTTATAATTCTTTGATTTTGTTTATGGATATGATAGGATTTGTTATGGATGTATATATGGTATATGATTATGTCATCATTAATGGATTTAGTAATGGTTATCATGATGTGGTTTTCATGAGATGTATTGTGTTAATGTTATGGATAGATTGGTAGATGACATATGATATTGTTCATGATGTTTTGATTATTGATTTTGTTTATGCTCATGAGAATGAATTAGGATATAATATATGTTGACATGATGTTTTGATGGTAGATGGATAGGATTATGTTTATGGCATGATGTGATATGATGTGCTTTCATGGTGTTTTGATCATAGATAGGTAGGTGATGTGGTCTATGGACATAGCTCATAATTTTATGCTTTTTGTTTAATATTTTTTTCTTATGATCATGGAGATAAAATGTGGATATGGTTGAAGATGTGATGAGAATACATAAAGTAAGTAGATAATTAAACAAAAAAATGTTGAGGATGGTGAGATGAATCATCAGAGGTACATCTACATGAAAAAATAAAAGATAATAAAAAAAGCATGATGCCTCTTCATTGGTAAGGACAAAACTAAAACCTAGAGTCAGATCAGCTTAGTGAAAATAAGCCATTCAAATGCTTTTCATTAACATGTTTTGGTTGGTAAATGAGTATCTCAATCACATTACATCAAGTAAGATCATAATCCTATGCATATGATATATGGAGGGAGAATGGGTGAGACTATAACCATCATTTGAGACTAACATACCTCTTCTATAAGCTTCTTTGAGGATAGTGTAAGAAAGTCTATGCTCATATATAAAATGTAGACTGATCGATGTAAGATATCTACTAAGGAGAGTAAATTAAAAAAATTCAAGATTTATTACTTTTATGAGAGCATGATTATGGCTTTCAAAATTCTTTCATTGTTTATTATGGGTTTTTGCTTGTTTTAATTTTACTTGTGGTTGGGGAAGTTGATTAATGTAAGAAGCTTCCAAAAAATTACTAGATTTTGACAAGTGCATTACTTAGCCATCCTTTAAGGGAGTGGTATAAGTTTACATGAATAGTTCAAATTATTATGATAGATGTCATTAAAGGGGGTAGTCCACCTTATGTTTTTGTAATTTTGAATAAGTTTTCAACAACCAACCTTCAAGGGAGTGGTATGTGAATGCTAAGATGACCCAGGATTTGGTTTTTTTTTACTTTTGATATTTATTTTGATTTTGTTTTATTTTGATTAGCATAGACTTGTTTATAAATTCTCAAGGGGTTACCTTTATGAAAGAAAGACTAAGAGTACAAGAAGGCTCATTAGGTGAAAAGAGGTGTAGGTGACAACAACCATGAGAATCAATCTTGAAGAGATGGGAAGTACCATGAGAATCATGTCATAGGTAGATCTATGAAACCTATAGTTTAAGATTAAGCTATGACTATGATGGATAATCATATGATTCAACTATGGTTAGTTGCTAGGGAGTAAGAGAGCATAATTATAAGCCTAAAAAGAGGAAATGAATTTGGCTACAAGGAATGAGCTTAAGTTAAACCAATGATGTTTGTGACCCCTATTTAATAATAGAAAGGATGTAGAAGTGAAGCATTAAGAGGCTTAGGCTCTAGTTTTCCTTTGAGGGAGGACAAATGATAACCTTTTGATCCATAATTTTGGGTTATGATGTAGGGTCTAAGCCAATTGAAAACAAATTTCCCCCTTTTGATTTTCTCCATATTAATTACATGTTGATTTTCCTTGAGGATGAGATCTCCAATATTGAATTCTCACACTTTTAGGTGTTTGTTATAAGCATAATTGATTCTTTATTGATAGACACAGAGATGGGAAAGAGTGGCCAAATGATGCTCTTAAAGTAGCTCAAGTTGGATTAAACATTCTTGATGGTAATCATATTCTAAAATAAGATCACACAAAGATATGAAAAGAGAGGGTATTTAGACCTCAAGAGGCAACACAAATTTAGCTCCAAACATGAGGGAAAAAGGTGTAGTACTTGTAGGGGTTCACATGCTAGTACAATATGCCCATAAGGTGAAAGGGATGTGCAAGTGCCAATCCTGACCTAAGGCATTGACCATTTTGGTTAGCATGTTGTCAAGGTTTTTATTAGAGGCCTCTACTTGTACATTTTCTTATGGATGATAGGGTGATGAAAAACTAAGTTTTATACCAAATACATCACAAAGGCCTTGAACTTGTTTGTTTTTGAAGGATTTTCCATTGTTAGTGATGATGTTATGTGGAACACCAAAGTGGTAGATGATATGATGGGTGATAAATTTGAAAACCTTTTTAGCTTTTTTCAAGACAAAAGGAATGACCTCCACCCATTTGGTGAAATATTCAATCATGGTGATGATAGAGTGATGTCACTATATCATGTAGTGGTTAATTTCACCAGTAAGGTCTAGACCCCATTATGAAAAAGGATAGAAGTTAGTGGAAACTTGAAGGCTAAGGCTAGGTGTATCATGTAAATTAGCATGTTGTTGACACTTTACACACGTTTTCACATAATCACAATAGTATTAGTTAAGGGTAGGCTAGTAATAGCCTAGGTGAAAGAAGTGTTTAGCCACATTGAGCCCACTAAACTGATCCCCATAAATACCATCAAGTATTTCCTTGATAGTGTGAGAGTCTTTTGGACCATAGAGGTAACAAAATAAGAGGCCATAAAAACCATGTTTATATAGGATGCCTCCCATAATGGTATAACAGGAGGTGCTCTAAATAAATGATCGTTGGGCATTCCTAGATAGGTTAGATGGAACTATGCCAAGGTTTAGGTAGTTGAAGGTGCATTGATACCAAAGTCCAAGCTAGATCTCATCCACATTAAAGATGGTTGGAGTGTCTGAATTGATGTAGGAAGGTTTGATGAGGTGATGGAAAATGACTAATAGCTTAGATTTAGATGGTCCTAATGGGATATGGGAAGCAAGAGAAGCCATGGTTTCAATAGAATTATTGGTATATCATGGGGTGGTTTGAATATGGTAGTGTTCAAATAATGTCAAGATTTTTATGACTAATTATCTATATAGTTGTAAAATATCATTCTTACATTGGTAGATGCCATTGACTTGATTGACCACAAGTTGGGAGTCACCAAAGATATTTATAATTCTGACTCCTAAGGTTAACATGGTTTGGAGACCTATTACTAGGGATTCATATTTGACCACATTCTTGGTACATTAAAAGTCAAGTTTAAAAGATAAAGGAAGTGGTTCACTAATAAGGGGGATAAGGATGATATCATCACCCTCACCACATTGACATTTAGAACTGTCGAAGAACATGGTTATGTGATTGGTGAAATTTGTTTGGGATAGGCTTATGATGGACTTATTTGGAAATTCAAGAGGAGGTTAGCTTCTTGGTAGGGGTGCATTAGCCAACTGGTCAGCAATGACATTCCCATTAATAGAATTTTACTAGAGGAATTCAAGGTTAAACTTAGCTAAAATCATGAGCCACTTATCCATACACTAGTTTTGGTATGGCTTGGAGTACATGTATTTTAGTAGGTCAATATTGGTTATGACAAAATTTTTGTGGTTAAGAAGGTAGGGGTGAAGTTTGGTGGTCACAAAGACTAAAGCCAAGCATAGTCTCTTGATGTGAGTATATTGAGTTTCATAGTCTACAAGGGTGCAACTTATGTATTAAATGGCTTGCTATTTATGTCATTTGTCATGATGGGTAATCATTACCCCTAGGGAATGGTCTCTAGTAGAGATATAAAGGTAAAAAGGTTTGTCATATTTAGGAGGTGTGAGGATAGGTGGAGATAGAAGGTAAGCTTTGATTGCATCAAAGGCCTTTTAACAATCAACATTCCACTTGAAAGAGATATCCTTTTTCAAGAGGTGATGGAAGGGTTGACATTGATCTGAGAGCTAATAAATGAAATGAAAAATGGATTAGAGCTTCCCCTACAAACTATGGAGTTGCTTAAGGTTGGTCGGAGGTATAATTTAAAAGATTGCTTTCATATTGGCTGGATCAAACTCAATTCCCTAAAAGGAAATGATAAAACTAAGGAATTTACCTGACAAGACCCTAAAAATACATTTCTTGGGGTTGAGGTAAACATGGTAATGGATAAGTCTCTCAAATATAATCTTGAGAATGGCTAACTAGTCCTTTTAAAGTTTAGATTTGTTGAGGAGGTCATCCACATAGTCCTTGATGATTGTGTGGATAAGATTGTGGAAGATGTAGGTCATAACACATTTTTAGGTTGCACCAGTGTTCTTAAGACCAAAGGTCATGACCCTATAATATAAATTCCCATATGTGGTGATAAATCTAGTTTTGTGTTGATCTTTATGGGTAATCAAAATTTTATTATAACCTAAGAATCTATCCATGAGAGACAACATCTCATGGCCTACTATAAGATCAACAAGTTGGTCAATGCTAGGTAGAGGAAAGTCATCCTTTAGGAAGGTGAGGTTAAGGTCATTAAATTCCACATAGATACATAGTCCCCTTATGGATTTAGTTATAGGCATGATATTTAAAACCCACTAGGGATAATCAATGGGTTGAAAGAAGGCAATAGAGAGGAGGTATTGAAGCTCTTTTATGACAAGAATGACTATGCAAGTTTGCTTTCATCAAAGTTTTTATTTGATAAGATTGGCCTCATAATTGGCTATAATCTTGTGGGTGGAAATAGTCGGTTCATTACTAGGTATATCAATATATGACCAAGCGAATGCATTGCTATAGTCTTAGAAGAAGGTAGAGAAGTCTTGAAGTTCCTCAAGGGTGAGAGATTGGCCTAGTTTTACAATATGAGGGTTATCTAAAGTGATTATGTCAATATTCATAGTGGATTTATTTAACATGGTTGGGATATCTAGAGGTAAGGATTTTTGGATAAAGTAATTAGGTGCACCAAGATAGGTGAGAATAAAATCTTCATGTTAGCACGAGATAGTGTTAATGGTGGGAGAGTCTTCTCTGACTAGTTTAGGATGGATTAAAGGGATGGATACTAGTGCCCCTTTATTTTGATAAGTCAAAGGACTAAGGGTAATCATTTTAATGAAAAAAATTAGGTAGGATAATGTCCTCATCGTCATACTTAGGTGGAGGGGGTACTAGTGAGGGAGGGGTCTCTTGTTCGACAATGGTAGTGGTAGGTTATTTGTCTTTATTTTTATTGGGTAGAATGAATCTAAGGCCATGCTTCTCATGAGATTTTTAGGTCTCAATCAATATCAATGTGTGTTTTCCATGATCATATCATCCTTAGCTAGATCCTTTCTAGGCACACCTATGAAGGTGTATTTTGGCAAGGTCTGGGTTGTCCAAGTAAGAGAATATAGAGGTGAATAGTTGTGAGGAAGAGGGGGTCATGGAAACATTAAGTGGCTTGTTAATTACCCCATAGATAAAATGGGTTTGATATCTTGGAGGCCCCAAGGGAGTAATGGCTGTAATGTTTGTGTCATAACTAGGTTGGTAGTGGAGTTTCCCATACTCTTGGGGAGTAGGGAAAGAACCAAGGGTACGGTGTCAATATTATCTAAGGGTAAGGTGGTCAAAGGTATATTCCATGGGATTAGTGGTGGGTATTTGGTCCTTGGGAATAGATGAACTAGTCGATACCTTTATGGGAAAGGAAGCAATGGCTTTGGTTTCTATGGTTGAGGACTTGGTGATGGATACTTGGGGTGGTTTGGTTAGAGGTAGGAGGATGCCATTAGGTTAGTAGGTCATGTTTCATGTTGTAAAATGGATTGGATTAGCTTCTATGGTAACAAACTAGCCTTTATGCTCAAATTTGACATAATGATGGAGGGTAGAAGGGATGTAACTCATAGCATGGATCCAAGGTCTCCCTAATAGAACATTATATTGGAATTCTCCTTTGACCACTTAGAAAATTTTAGGGTGCATGTATGGTCTAAGCCAAATGTGGAGGACAATGGTTTCCAAGGAATTGGTCATGGTGTCATTAAAGGATTTAAGCATAGCTAAATTTTGGGACATGACATTGTCTACTAATTTGAGTTGATCATATGGATGGGAAGAGATGATGTTGATGTTGGCTCCCCCATCAATCATAACCTATTTGATGTGGGTTTGGTTGATGTGGGTAGTAATGAAGAGAGGATGATCTAAATCCTTAGGGTGGATAGAGGGTATCTTTTATTCCTTGAAGGTAATAAGGGTGGAGACTTAGAGAATACCTAAAAAGGCCTCTATAGGTAGGGAGTCTCCTAGTCTAACCTCAATAGCTTGCATAGCCTCTATCATGGCCTGACAATTGTCAAGTGAGGTGGAAATGAGCTCACAGAGGCTCATATTAGTTGGAGTTTGGTGAAGTTTCTTAAGAATGACCCTTTTGATGGATTTATAGGGTTTAGCCTTAGAGGTACCTCAAATGGTAACTTTGGCCTTGACTGGAGACATGGAGGTTTGGATCTAGATTAGTTTACGATGATTTGGTGGGTATGTACATGGAATGGACACTTTAGATTTACCTTTATCCATTTTTAGTGATTGTGTAACCATATTAATGGTATGGATAAAGGGGAAAGGTATGATAAGAGGTTAGGTAGATTCTTTGTCACTCTGAGGTGAGAGTGGAGGATTAGGGATGCATTGGTAAATGGTTATTGGGTGTATTGGTAGAGGAGTCAAGAGAAGTTCATTGAATAAAATAGCATACTCATCATAGAGCTAGTGTATAATGGCATTGAGAGATTTTTAATTCTCCATGTCATGCTTAGGTGTCCTATGATAAGAACAAATTTGATGGTCATTATACCAAGCTAGTTTTGAACCAAGAGGATCGAAGGGCCTGAAAGGGAGTAATGTGAGGTAGGATGTCTATAATAATATTTCAAGAATAGTTAAATAGGATTATGATAAAGGTGGGGAAGGTCTAGATGTTGTATTTTTGGTTAGGAAAATGGGCATGTTGGTATCAATGGGTTTGGTGAGAGAAGGTTTGGGTAAGGTTGCATTTTTGGTCAATGGTTTTGGTTTGGGTATGTTGGTTATTGGGGTGTTTGAGTTTGATATTCTTGCTATTGGTAATCTAGAAAGGACTACAACATTAGAAAATAAGTGGGATGGTGTAACCAATGGTGATGGATGCCATATGTTAAAAGAAGCTTATTTTTTAGGTAACATTGAGGGATGAGGCCCTAAGATGGAAGGTAAGGTAGAGGGAGGTAGAATCCTAGCCATGTGGATATTCAACAGTTTAACCCCCTTGGTTTTTTTGGGTTAAGGTTTGGTATAGGATTAGATGAGGTTAATTTTACTTTCAAGGATGGTTGAATAGAGCTTTGTGTAGGGAAGGTAGCAATAGTTTTGGAAGGTTTGGTTGGTAGTGCAGTTGTTAGAGAGGTGACTATTTTGGTTGAGTGAGAAGGTGAGGGGTTGGTAGAAGTTATGATCAGTTTAAAAGGTGGTGGAAACATTATGAATATGTTGGTTAAATGCATGCTAGATTTTTTAGGTTTGTTGATGTAAGGAATCCCTAACTATTGCCATAAAGTGGTTTAATTCATATCCAATTTTGTGACCATACCTAACTTTTGAATGAGTTTGGAAAAAGGTTTATATTTTGGGTTGGCCTCCCAAGTAGTGGGTGTCAAGGATACACTTATGGGCTGAGGAGGAGGGTTGGTAGCTTCATATATTTCCTTAATCAAGGGATGTAAGTTTTGACTAGGTACTTTTTCTATTAGGGGTGTTTGTGAAAAGGTCATTCCCCTAGGCATGATGTCCATAGTTTTGGTTTGTCTTATGGTTAGGTGAGATGGTAGGCTAGGATTGGTTGTTTTTTTGGATAGGTTATTCAAAGGGGTGTTTGATGATTCTAAAACCTCTATGAGTGAAGTTAAGGAAAAAGGAACCTCCTCAATTTGGGCCTCCAAAGGAAGGGAATGTGACTCCACCACCTGAGTGGGTGAAGTGGGGGAGAAGTAGGTAGGTTGGATGGTAGGTTCCCCATTGATAAGCATATTAAGGACCATATTGACCATGTGGGCATCATGATAAAATTTATCTTGTGTGTCCTCAATTTTATTATGGGCATGGTTGGGAAAAGGCTTCCTGAAGATATCAAGTGCTTGATTTTTAGGGGCATTAGGATTATCCAACATGGGTTACCCCTTATCGATAAGGCTTTGAATAACATTTTTGAAAGTATTACATGAACTAACATCATGTCCAATTTATTGATGAAAAGCACAAAGGTCATTCTCATTATACCAAGTGGGTGTTGGATGATAAGAATCAAACTGTTGAGGAGGTTTGATGGGGGGAAGTTGTATGAGGTTAGATTTTAGTAGTTTCTCCAGAACTAAGGCATAAGATTCCCCAAGTGGAGTGAAATATTTTTGGTTGCTTCATTTTGGATTATTTTTGTTTTGGTTAAAGGTAATGGGATAATTTTTTTGATTGACATTAGGTGTAGGGGTAGTTTTAAGGACAACTACATTCACAGTTCCCTTATTCTTGATTCTTGGGTTGGCTTGGTTGCCTATTTTAGAGGAAGATATTTCATTCATCTTTAAGGTAGATTTTTTGTTTCATAACTTCAATTTTACCTTATCTATGGCCCAATTTTCTAGCTTACATGCCATGGTAAAAGCTTCATCAAAAGTTATGAAGCTTTGGACACATATTTTAGAAGATATATGTTTGGCATAGGCTCGATTGAAGACATCTATAAGTTCAAGTTGAGTCAAGGAAAATGAATGTTAATTAATCAAGTTTATCTAATAGGAATGAAATTAGCAATAGACTCATCATCTAATTTCCTAATATAATAGAGGTTAGTGATAGAGACCTTCATGGAAATTTTAATGGAAAAGTGATTTGAGAAGACCTAAGCTAGTTGGGTGAAAGAAAAGATTAAATGCCTGGTAAGGGCACTATACCTATAAAGTGCCATGCTAGATAAAGACATGGGGAAGGTTTAGAGGAGAAGGGCATCATCATAAGCAATCATGTAACATGTGTGTCTAAAATCCCTAAGGTGTTGTTGGGGGTCCTGCTTGCTCTAAAATTTGGTAAATTTTGGAAGCTCCCATTGAAGAGGGTAAGGTATGATAGGGATAGAGGGATGAATAGGTTTATTACAAATCTTCTCATAAGATAGGATTTTATGAGCCCCTAAAATGGATGAATTGAGGTTTTTCATCTTATCCATGAGAATTTTCATTAGGTCAATTTGAGGTGGTAGACCAAAAGGGTTGTAAGGTGGATACTATGGTTGAGATTGGGTAACATATTGGTAATTATTTGGTAGTTGAGAGGTTCTCTCATTTTATAATATGGATGATAAAGGTTAGGTAGGTGGTATGTAAGGATAAGTGGATGATAGTGGTAGAGTAGTGGGTACATACCCTTGTGGGTTAGGGATGTATCCTAGATTGGGTGCAATGGGTACTTGCTAAGGAGTCCTTGTAGATTAGGCATGAATGATAGTTGGGTTGGTAGGAAAAGGAGAGGTAGTGACATTTATGCTATAGGGTGGTGAAGTAGAAGGGATAGATAACCCTAAGCTTGGTAAAGGGGTATTGACCAATGGGTTGGGGTTGATAGAGGGAAGGTTGGTAGTGTTGGTGGTAGGCACTCCAACACTAAGTGGAACATGATGGGTTAATGGTAGGGTTGTTATTAAGGTGGAGGAGTCATTAGTAGGGGTGGAAGGTATAAGGGTGGTGGTTAGTTGGGTAGTTGGGTTTTTAGTTGTGGCATCAAAGGGGTTAGTAGATGAAGATGCTTGGGTGGTTGAAGGTTTGGTAGTGACCATGGAAATAGGAACATCCCCCATAAGGTGGGATGGCATGCCATAAAGAGCATCCTAAGATGGAGCTAAAAATAAGGCATGGTGAAGGGCAACTGGGTTATTGTCTAGAAAGGTGGTAAAGTCCATGTCTCCCTAAGAAAATATCCATGGAAAATTAGGGATTCCTAAAGGATGAGGTGAGACTTATACCTCAGAGACATACTCCATAGATGAAAAGGTAGAAGAGGTTGATTTGAGTGACAAATTCTACTCTAATAGGTCTCTTCACTATTGGTGAGTGAGAACCATATAAGAAAGGGGAGAGAAAACAAGAATAAACTCACCACTCAAATAAGAATATAAGAAAAATTATCAAGGTAACTAAGACACACACTATAAAGTACTTTAAGCCTAGAGGTTAGTTTTAATCTCACATTTGGCTTATGCCTTAGTTTATGAGAATGTGTGATAAAAGTTGGCATGTAGATCAGGTACTATATAAGTAGTCTATGGTTGGTTTTAGGTTTTTTAGATGATCAAAATAATTTGTATTAGAATCAATATGTGGCTTGTTATTGGAGCTTACCCCCTCACTTCACAGTTTCATAGTGATAGGAGTGTTAGGTGCTTAGCCAATATATATCGATATCCAGAGTTTATACTCAACTAAAGAGCTCAGTTTGTTATCCCCTTGGTAATGACCTTCAAGTAGGATTGCTGAGAAAGGGTAAGGTAATTTATAAGTGATGAAATCTTGGTTAGTCCTTGTCTCAAATTGTTTTGACATTTGATTGATGAAAGTGCTTTGGCTAGTGTGTACAATAAAAGTGATGCTAAAATAAGATTACTATGATTTAATTCAAATTGAATTAATGTTAAAAAAAAGTAATGGATGTAGTTGATTTTAATCCCAAAAGATATTTTAGTTTAAATTATGAGCACAAATAGAGAGAAGAGCATACAAATGTAAAGAAAACATGATTAGAGAATCTAGGTCTCACTGGGCATGTTAGAATGTTTCATTCAAATTTTTCTATTTTCCAAAAGAAGATAGTAAAACTAAACAATATAGGTTGTGGTAGGATTACCTATTTGTTTTTGTGCACATCAAATTATAATACTATGAAGAGATCCTCTTTGGTTTGGGAGGAAGACTTGTAGATAATAATGTAATAAATAAAACTTGTTTATTAGATAGATAGTTGGATGGATTGCCTAGAGATAGCTAGATATCAAAAGTTGGAGCTTCCTTAAGAGTTTTCAATCCACAAATTTTAAGAAATTAAGTTTATAAAATAGAGTAGAATGTACTTGCATCAATTAAATAAGATTACTAAAAATAATTATATAAGAAGTGCTTGTTAAAGAAAGGTATGATAGAATGTTAGATATAGTAAAAAGTGGGTCAATACCGATGCTAAATAGTTGGGGTCCATTTCATAAAATTAGGTAGTGGTTTGTGAATAGGAAAGAACATAAAAAACTATATTTGGTTGGGTGTAGGTAGGTGAGAAGAGCTTGTTATAAATTTGTCTTATAGTGAACCATCAACTATCAAGGTCACTATCTCCAATTGGAGGAACCATCACTAGTTGTCTAACCATTGTTGGTTGAGATTAACCATCACTGGTTAAGGCTAATTGTCATTAGTTGCCTATCAGTGGAAGTGGGTTGGTGTTTCTGATTGATGAGATTCAAAAGGTAAGTTCTAAGAGGTGAGTAAAGGCTAGACTAATTTTGGAATGAAAATAAAATAAGTGAATACTATAAAAAAATACTTATCTTACTTGAAATCAGTTGGATGGATAGTTGAGATGGATTGCTCATTGTAGAAGTTGGTCATGATTTTAGTAGAGTAGTGGTATTTAGAGAACTGAATGTAGAGATGACAACAATTTGGCTCCCTGGTATGGCTATGGGATTATTGAAACACTTGAAGATGATTAAACTGCAAAAAGAGATTCTAGATACATAAATCTCTTGATCACAAATGCAAATGGATTTGGCCTCCCAAGCCTCTCTCTCTTATAGGCAAAATAAAGAGGTGGAAGTGAAGGTGTATCTAGGATATCTTAATATAATTTAATCATGAAAAGGATCAAAACAATATTTAAGTGAGCTATATTTATAAAATTAATGTAGTAGTTTGCATGTGGTTTGGATGTTAAAAGTCCAAGTAGTGTAATTTGATTGTCATCAATCAAGGTGACCATTACGGGTTAGCCTAACCATCATTGATTATGGTTGAAGGTAAATAGGTGGCTAGGCTAGGTTAGTTAGATCAAACTAAATATAGGTTAGGTTTAGTTAGGGTTTGGTAAGTGGATGCTCCCAAGGGGGTCCTAAAATGGTAAAGAGAATTATGACCTTTAGAATCATATTATGTGGATTTTTGGTGTCTACAAACCCCAATAGAGTTAAAAGGTGTCAAAAATTAATTATTTACAATGAATATGCATGGGTGAGATATTTTCAAAAGCTTGACAAGTAATAAAATGTAATCATGAAAAGCTAAGATATTTGCATTTTTGAATTTCCTTTTTTTATAATTTCATTAATTACACCCGGATAATTCAACTTGGCATTTAATTTGGTTTAGCATTTTAATTAATTTTGATTAGGATTTTTATCATTTTCAATATTTTATTTTACGTCTATGTGCCCCATTCAATAGGCTCATAGGCCAAAATGCATATTGTGATGTTGCAAGATGATTAGAGATGAATCCATGAGAGTTTTTCATTATGTATGGTAGGATACCCCAATTAGGGATATATCAACACGATTATGAGATTTGATAAATGGTGTTTAATTAAATTTGGGGTATTTAATGATTTTTAGGCTTAATTTGTAATGGTTGGTAAGAATTGGTTTGAAGTCTGGTCAAAGGCCATTGGTGGCCAATTTTAGGTGTTTATAGTTTGCTCCTATTTACGAAGGCATCACAAGTTGTAAGCACAATAACATATTCTCAAAGAATAAAAAGGTCCTATATGCTTATGACTTCAATAAAAATTGATGAACTATAGTCTTCCCCTGAAGGCAGTGATTGACAAAGGGATCGGCAATTGGTCCCTCAAAAGGAGGAAACTATTAGACCAAAAAGATGAAATGGGGTGAAAAATATTAATTTGCCCAAAGGTGGTTATCAATAGCATATGGACCTACCCTAATGAAGGTTGATAAATAAGATGATTTTCCCACATATGGTTAGAATCATCAACATAGGTGGGATAAAAAATTATATGATTTACCCAAAAGTGGTTATAATCATTGAAAAAGGTTTAGGGTAATAAGAGGATGATTTGCCCAAAGGTAGTTATAACCATTAAAAGGGAAAATAATGATTTGCCCATAGATAATTATGATAATTGGTAAGATAAAACATGCCCTAGTTGGGTAGATAGAGATAATGGTTTTCCCAAAGGTGGTTATAAGAATCATCACAATGAAAACGTGCCCCAATTAGGTAAAATAAAGACAATAATTTGCCTAAAGATGGTTATAATCATCAAACTTTAAATATATGTAAACACAATGATTTTCCCAAAGGTAGTTTGAATCATTGGTAATACAAGTGGGATTTTATACAATGATTTTACTAACCAAAGGTGGTTATAATCATTGTATCTCAATAATGGCAAACATGATATGGAAGATGATGGCAAATTGGTACAGAGGGTAAAGATGAACTTGGGTAACCTGCAAGTAGGGAGATGCTCATTTGAACTAGTAAGGAGGAAAATTATTTCATTATTTAATTACTTTATGTAGGATATGATTTATATTAGAGAGGGAATGTTGATGGTGCCAAGGAGATATATCATTTATGCATTACTATGCAGACTCCTAGAGCTTATTTTTGTTATAGCATGTGATGGTAGGCATCATGATAGGACACCATGATAACTTGTGTAAAATATACATAAAGATTGACACATGTTTCAATACTCAATGGAAAATAAAGCATCAATGATAAAAACTATAATGATAATTTTGACATATGGATATAAATGGATTCAATAATAATGTACAAGGAATCACCCTATGAATGCACATAGACTAAATCAAGTCATAATAAGAAAGCAATAAAATAGGTAAAAAAACAAATAAAACAAAAAGAAAATAATGAAAAATAATGAAAAAAAACACAAATAATGGTTAATCATAATGTTAGAACAAATAACTCAACACAAACAAGACAATGATCATTGCCTCTAGACATAGGAGACAAAAAAAAAATTGGGGAATAGAAAAAAAGGAAGGGTGTATTTTAGCTAGCTGCAGATGCACTAGGCAAGTGGATGTTGCCTACATAATTCCATGGATGCAAGATCTAATCAAAAACTTTAGGCTAAATTTAGTTCTTCTAGGATATTGAATAGATGAAAAATGATGAGAATAAAAGCATGATGGATGCTATAGAAGAATATGGAAATGAGATCTTAAAATGGTGAGAGCATGGGATAAAATGCCAAAAATGATAGGGAATGATAAGTGGTTTATTGTGACTTAGTGAGGGTTTCCAAAATCCTTAAAGCAAATAAGTGATCATTATTTTTGGATTTTCAAAAATGGTTTCACCAATGTTTTTGGATTTTTTTGAGCATCTCAACTCAAAGGAGAATGATGAGATACCAAATGGTATAATCTCACAAAATGGTAAGAGAATTCAAATTTAATAATTTCTTGTAAAATGGTGAGAGGGTGGCTTAGGTTTCTCATAAAATGATGAGATCATGGAAACTTAAATTGCTTGTGAAATGGAAAGATCATGGTAAAGGGTGACTGAGATGACCTCCACATGAATTGATCACTACCTACATATTCCTAAGATGGGACCTCAAGTCAATGTAGTTCTATCTTAAAATGGAGGAATCTCACTAGTGTAGTAGCCAATTCAAACAAAATAGGCAAAGTTGGCATAACAACCTAGTACAACATAGGCATGGCAAGGTGTTACTTCAAGGCACATAGTGATTTGAAATCTCTTTTTTTGAATGATCTGCCATTATCAGATATATATCAAAGGGGATATGATAATGGTAGATGAGATGGTTAAAGATGAATTTAAAAATTTGCTTTCCAATCACGTAAGTGAGGGGTATAACTTCAACCCACTTAGTGCAATATTCTATGGCAATGAGTATTCTATGGCAATGAGTATATGTCTATAGCCATCAGATGAGGTAGGGTTTAACTTTATAATGATATCAAGGCCCCATGTATCAAATGACCATGGTATAAACATTGGTTTTAGAGTCTTGGTAGGGGCATGAATTATATTGGCACGCCTTTGAAATTTATCACACCTTTTCACATATGTAACTACATCTACATCCATCATTGACCAAAAGTTACGTAAGAACATTTTGTATAGGAAAACCCCACTAGTTTGGGCCCCACACACTCCACTAACTTCCCATAATGATAATGTAGATTTTACTGAAGTTAAATAATAAAGTATAGTTCCATCAAATTTATGACAATATAAATTTGATTTAAGTAAGTTATAACATGTGGTATGGTGTACAAAGGCTTTGGATTGTTTTTGGGATAGGTCTGGTGTCATTATTTGGTCATGGAGTTAAGTGTAAAGGTTTAAATAATAAATAGAGTTGGGACCAACAATATAATAAATCATTGTGATGGTTGAAGGTTCATGAACCGGTGCTAGTATATTTTCAATGAGTAATTGGTATTCTTTGTCCATGTTCGTTTGTTGAATCAAACATCCATTTGTGGACATGGAATCTACTATTATTTTATTATCCCTTGGTAAATGTTCAAACTAAATATCAATAATCTATTGTTTGAGAGTGTCGACCATGGCTTTATATGGTACCAACTTGTCATCCTTGCTAAAAATGGTTTGTAACCTAATTGATGATTAAATAAGAATCACCATAAACCTTAAGATGTTATATGTTCCATTGTATAGCCTATTGAAGTCCTACAATAAGTGATTCATATTTAGCCATGTTGTTGGTATAAGGAAAGTTGATTCAAAATGATTTAAGGATTAAATCCCCCTATGGAGTGATAAACAAAGTCTTACCCTTGATCCATGTGTAGTGAATGATCCATTAAAATATAGCTTCCTATACTACTCCTCAAGAGGTTTTTTGAATTATGTTTATAATGGATTCATCTGGGAATTGGAACGTGAGTAGTTTTGTATCTATAAGGGGTGCTTCAGCAAGTTAATCTTTAATAACATGTCCCTTTATGGTTTTTTGGTTGATGTATTTTATCTCAAACTCAATAATAATCATGATTAATTTAGCCATGTAGCCTTGTAAAGTTGTTTTGGATAGTATATAATTGAGTGGATCTACTTTTGAAATAACCATGGTCTTATTATTTAACATGTAATCACACAATTTCTATGTTGAAAAGACCATAACTAAACAAAAATTTTCAATTGGCATATAATTGTGCTCATATTTGACTAGTGTATGGCTTAAATTATATATGACATTTTCCTTTCCATTATCATCATGTTAATCTAGGAGTTCCCTCAAGGATTTGTTGGTAGCTGAGAGATAGAGTAGGAGTGACTTTCCTGATATAAGAGGCAACAAAATAGGTAAATTGGTTAGAAAGTCCTTCAAATGCTAAAAATATTTCTATAATTAGTCATCCCACTAAAATATAACCCCTTACTTTAATATATGTGTAAAAAAATGGAACTTTTTTGGTAGCTGAGATTTGAAGCGTCCATGATGGATTGAATCTTAACCTATAAATGGTGGAGTTGCTTCAAATTGGTTAGTGGTGGCATCTCTATTATGGCTCATAATTTATCTAGATCAACTCTAATAACTTAGCTAGACATATTAAGGGGATATGGAGGGATGTCTTATGCTGTATAAGGGAGTATTTCATCTTGGATGGAAGAAGCAAGAGAGTGCATAAATTCCACTTTATTTTCCTTAATCATTTCAGACACAAGGTAAGATTGTCTTTTCCCTTTTACCTGCGCTTCTCTTTGGTCCAAAGTTTATTTGCTCACAGGAAGAAGGAAACATGTCCTATCCTGCATGAAGGCCTAATTTTGTTAATCGAAGGCTACTACAAGAATAAAGCTATGGTTAAGAACCCTAACCAGGGGAAAAATAAGGAGTCTAGGAGCAGAAAGAGTGAAATTGTAAAAGGGAAAGACAAAATCAAGTTCCCCAGTGCCAAAAATTAGAACGTGGAAGAAGATACATAGCAGGAGAGAATTGATAAACCTAGGGAGGAAAATCTGGAGGAAGAAGAAGGTACTAAAAGATGGAATACAAATTCAAATGAGGATGAAGAATGTCAAGAGAAGAATGAGAAAGGAGTCAGCAAAGAGGAGGAATCTAAAAATAGTAAAGAAGAAACTAAGGAAAATCAGAAAGTGTCGGAGGAAGATATTGTCCAGGATAGCCCTGTAGAGGACCCTATTTCAAGAAATGAAAGGGAAAATATAGTTTAGGATGACAATCAAGAAATGGACATGGAAATTCAAACTGGAACAAAAGAATAGTATCAAAGGGGCTGAGAGGATCACTTTGAAGAAGGCAGGAACAGTCCCAATAAGAATTCTAAGGATTGGAGAGAGAAAAGGTAGAAAGATGGAATGTGCACACCTACGAGTTGGGTTAAATGCAAAGCAGAGGCTTCTCTCCAACTTGATTCTTGGATGTGTAAGGAGATTAAGGACCTCAAAAGGAAAGTGCAAATTATGGAAGATAACCAGAAAGCTGCATGGAACAAAATTAACAACATGGAAAAATAGATAAGAGATATCCCAGTCAAGCTCAAAGATTACGAGAATAACCTTCGGGAACTCATTAGGGAGAACAAAATGAAAATGGAGGAAGTAACGTCCAACATATGTGCTACAGCTGCCAATATTGGAAAAAGAGCTAGCGAGGAGACCAAATCTTTGGAGGGGCCTAGCAAAAGGACGAGACAAAGCTCAAGAAAGAAGGCTACACAAGAGGGAGCCAAGCTAGCGGCAACTACCACTCATGATATTGTTGTGAAAGGTACAAAAACTGTGAAAATGATTTTGGAACTAGAAGAATAGTCTGGTTCTTCTTGCTGGTTATGTTTTTTAGTCCTATTCTTTAGTTTCTTTTTGTAATCTTCTATCTATGGTGTACCCAGATCTATGTTAAATCTGGGTTTTTACCAGTGGTCTCTCTGGTGGTTTCAGGTCCATATAAAACCTATTTTTGCTACTTCTCTGTAGTAGTTTTTAGGTTTTGCCTATGGGTGTTGAAGCTTTATCTTTCATTCCTTGTACTTGGGTTTTGGGATCCCATCAAAACCTGTTTTTACCTTTATCTAAAACTTAGCTAGACATAATGAAGCTAATCAATTTTCCTAGAGTAATTCCAAAAAGACACTTCTTAGGATTGATCCTAACTTTGTATTCATACAATTGCTCAAATATCTTCCTTAGTGTTTTTGAATGATCAACCCTAGTCTTTGATTTACCTAGTATGTCATCTATATAGTCTTTAATAATGTCATGCATCATATCATGAAATATGATGGTCATGGATCTTTGGTATGTGGCCCCTATGTTTTTGAGACCAAATAGCATAAATTGATAACAAAATGTTCCCCATAGTATGGTAAACACTATTTTGTGTTGGTCTTCTAGCGTAATTTAGATCTAGTTGTAGCCTAAGAATCCATCCATTTTGTCTTTGTCTTAAAGCATTTCATAACCTACTATGGATTTGACAATCATATCAATGTTTGGTAGAGGAAATTCATCCATGGGGTAGGACTTGTTTATGTCTCTAAAATTAGTGCATATTCTAATTCCTTATAGCTTCTTGTTGATTGGCACAACATTGGAGATCCATTCAGAATAGTTGATTGGCCTAATACATCTCACTTCCAAGAGATTTTCCAACTCTTTTTTCATTAATACATCAATGTGAGGATGAATCTTTCATAATTTTTATTTGATAGGTTTGTCATTAAGATGTACTATAAGGTGGTGTAAAACCAAGGTAGTATAAAAACTAGGCATGTCAAAGTAGGCCCATGTAATTATATCAAAAAATTCCCTTATAATTGCTATAAATACTTTAATTTCCTCCTCAATAAGGGATGTGCCTAATTTGATCCATTTTAGGTCTTTTGGATTCTGGATATTAACCTCTATCATGTACTCCAATAGAAGGTTTGAACCATCTTCTATAATAGTTGGCAAAGATTTAAACTAGCCTACAATAGTAGAGTCCTTTATTAGGACTAGATCCTCAGTTTCTCTTAGGCATGATTAATCAAAATCCCCCAAGGGTAGGGATGGCCATGTGATAAACACTATTGGAAACTCTTGGATGATTTGATCAAAATCTTATTGTTCTTCAAGACTAAATTTAGTTCCATAGGTAAGTTCATTATTAGTGGTATCTTGACCTCTATTTGAGGAAGGTTGAACAACCCCATCTAATAGCACCTAAAATAGGTTTTCACCACTAGATTGGCATTTATTTTTACTATTTCCTTGGTCAAAAAGTGCCTTAAAGAGGTGTTCACTTTGGTAAGTCAATGTTTTTGTTTTTTTTTGGTTAAGGGTGTTCACCCATTCTCTAAAATATGTTTCAGGATCTTGTTTGATTGAGAACCCTTGTTTGTGGTCTCCCAACAAAACATTGTCCCTAAAGCCTAAAAAATCACAAAAGGCCTGATCATTCTTAAATTCATCAACTAGAATGATTGATTCTTATTGGTCCTAGTCTATCAGTTGGGGATAATATAAAGGAAGTAGATTGTGGTGAATAATTGGTCAAAAGGTACAAATAGCATTGGTATCAAACAAATTGGTATTGGATAGGTCAAAAAAAGGACTATGATTGGAATCCACTTCATTGACAACATTTTTATCACTAGTCATTGGAATTGGAACATGAATAAGGTATGTGGGATCACCCCTAGGCAATTTAAATCTAAGACCATATGTTCCTTTGTATTGAGTGATAGAAATTGTCTAAGTAAACCTTGTTTATTTAGGCCAAGACCTCCTCCTTCATAGGCATGATTATCCATGATCCTATTTGAAATGGGATTCTTGGAATTTATGTAAAAGTCATCCAATTTGTCATTATACAACCAAGATTCATCATCTTCAAGAGGGTCCTTTTCTTAGCTAGAGGCCAGTATGAAAATGACAAGTGTTGGACTATGTATTTTGGCTTTGCCATTTATTTTCCATTCTATGCCAGGTGGTTTGGATTTAGGTATTCCAAAGGACTTGGGGTTATATGGAAGATTATCAATGTGGAACATATCATGGGTCAAATATTCTCCTAGGCCATTATCTGAGATGGAATAATAATTAGATATTTTAGGAGGTGATATGTGGGAAAGTGAATCAAGGATATTAGGGTCAATGTAGTTGGCTTCTAGTGAATCAAAAAGTATTTATTTTTCCTTGCCCTTATTAATAACCATAGTTAAGCCAAAATGGTAGTTATATATTTGGTACTTGACCTATAAATGCTTTTAGTGTTTGTATGTCTAAAAATATCCATGAATAGTAACCTCTATACCTGAATGGGATAACTTGATACACTAGTGTAATGTTGATGGCATTACAAGAATCTCATGTATCTGAGGTCTAAACAAAGGCATATTATATGACAAATGAAGGTCTAACACTGGCATAGTGTATCATCAGTTAAGGGCCCAATGATAAATGAAAATCTGATGGTTCCTTTTGATTCCCATTATTCATTATCATAGGCTTTGATTGTCAGTATTTATAGATGCAAATAAACTATCATGTACCCAATAAGCTTGATGAGATTTACAGAAATAATGTTTAGGATTGATCCATTGTCTATGAGGACACATTTCACTTTGTACCATGTTATGACAACTTCTATATACAATGGACTATTATGTAAAGGGATAAGGGATGACATATCACTTTATTCTAAGGTTAATTATTATTTTGGAGCTATATGTCCAACTAAATCTTGAAATTTATCTATAGATATGTCATTAGGAACTTGGGATTGGCTAAAGAACTCTGTTAAGATGTTCTTATGGATTGTAGACATATAAAGAGAAACCAAAATATATATTTGTGTGGGCATATTATACAATTGTTCCACAATATTTAACATGTTTTCTTTGATAGTGGTAAATGGCTTATTCCTAGACAGAATGGTTCATTGGATGGGTGAAGTGGCAGATGGCTATGGGCCTAGTATGATAATCTTTAATCACTAAATTATGATTGTATAATTGGGATTAGATATGAGACTATTATTACTAAATAATTATGGTGGAGGGGGGTAAATATGATAAGTCTCAATTGTTAGTGCACTTGTACATGGTCACAAGCTAATGATGAGTTATCGATATAAAGTCTAAGAGTGGGAATCTCTACTTGTTGGTATGTTATATATGATCCTAGGTCAAGGAAGGATCACTAACATGAGTTGGTTGATTGGGAATGATTATCAATGGTCTTATTTGATTGGTACTTAGTCTTATATTAATGGAGATGGTATAAATATGACCTCTCATAATATGGCCTATAACCTTGTTGTAGTCATATGAAACTACATGATAGGTTTATTGGTTATTGGCATTATTCTAGCCTTGATTTTATCTATTCATTCAATGTTGTTGGTTCTACTTCTAATTTTATTGGTTTTATATTAGTTTTTGATATTATTATTATTGTTGTGTTAACCATTATTGTTATTTCTATTGGTTGTTATGTTGTGGAAAGGGGTTTTGATAGATTCCCAGGTTTTGATTAGATGTGGAAGCTCCATGATCCAATCTAATATCTCCATTTTCCAACATATTCTCAATTAAATGTTTAATTTTCAAAAATCATCACAAATTATGACCACTAACCCTATGATACTCTTAGACTTCATTTTGCCTGCATCAGTCTGGATAGTTAATCCCCTCAAGGTAGTGCTTTAGAATAGGCTAGTTAGTCAGATTAGTTGTGGTGAGATTTAAAATCAAAGATTCAATGGGTTATCCAAGGTCACTAAATACATGATGAGTAGGTAAAGTTATCCTTAGAGGAGGGTTTTATAAAGGCATATTTTTTGCATTTGTTGTGTTCGTCTAGGTGGCTATGCTTGTTATGTTTATTGAAGAGGTTGGTGGTTAGGAATGATTTAAACATGTGGCATAAGATAAGAAGATGGAGGTTGTAATATTTGGACATGTCATGACTTAGTTACTCCATTTCCAAAAACATTATTATTATGATTGAATGGCTTGGGTTTATCATAATTATTGTCCTAGACTAGTTACGACGCTTACACTTGGACTTGGTTCTAATTTTGGCCATTGTTTTGGTTTTGATTCATGCTCTAATTGGATGAGGTATTTTAATGATCCATTTTTTAGGAAGGTCTATTTAAATTAAAAAAAATCAATGATCTATTTTAAGGTATGTTCACATTATAACTTGAATTGGTAAGATATCTCGTTATGATTTTTTGATAAACATAGCAACAGTTGTTTGTCAAGTAGACTATGAGTAAATCAGCTTGCAAGGGCTCTCCATCACTATAGATAACTTGTGAAGATTTTATTGGCCTTCTATGAGGCTTGTATTAAATCTACCAATGAAATCTCATGTTTAAGATTATAGGAGAAGTGTTGCACAAAACTTGTCTGAAAGATCATCAAAATTAGAAACTGAATTTATAGGTAATTTCAAAAACCATTCCAATGTTTATCCTAATAGAATATTTGGAAAAAATAGTCATAGGTATATGTCACTATAGGACACTAGATGGCATGCAACAAAGAATTATATCAAATAGGCCTTGGGGGTCACCTTTCCCTTTATATTTTTTAAATTTTTATGGTTTGTACCTTGGAGGATATGGTATTTGAAAATATTCCATGTTGAAAGGGTAATAATGCACATCATCCAAATTAAAAAATTTGGTCTGTTTCCCCACTCAGATTGTGGCAATGCATCCCTCATTTATTTTATTTTTTGTGCTAAGAAACAAGTGGGAACATTGGCCTGAGGTGGAGGATAGGTAGTCAGAAGTGGGTTAATTTGACTGGGGCATAATGGAGGCATGGTTTGATGTGGAATGTTGGTCTATTTTGGTAATGGACCATGAATATGCATACAAATATTATGGTGTGATTATTGAAATTGCATACATTATTGTTTGATATTATGTTTAAGATTGGGTATATGGGCCTAAATTTGGTGAAATTGTGGCTAAGACAGAGGAATATGGTTATACTATGCCTATTAAGGTTGAATAAGGACTTGCTCCCAACTATTCAATCCTTGTTGATTGATAGGAACTTTTAAACCAAGGCCCTATTTTTGAACTTGTGGTAATTTGGAATGAAAGGAAATTATTACCTAATTGGTACTTGTGGAACATTAGAACCTCATGGCTATATGAACCCTTGTTGAGAAGCAAACACATGTTAAAGGCTTGGCATTTATCACTGACCAATACTTGTACATTATTGATTAGACATCTTTTATGATTGTATTGGCATGTTGGTATACAGTTGAGGAGGTATGTTTATTACTACTTAGTGAGGTAGAACATTAGGTACCTCCTATTATGGTGGAAGAATGTTTTGCCTCTACTATATGGGTACATTAGATGGTTCTTATTATTGTGGAATGTTAGTTGTCACCTGTTAGGGTGGAGTAACATTCATTACATCTTTTTGAGGTATGTCATTGGTCTTTGCTTGACTAATTAATCCTTGTTCTTATGTTTCTTAAGAAGTAGTTGGATGAGGATCAAAAGTAGTTTATTGAAGTTGGGAGGTGGAAGGTCATACCCCTTGTGTGTGTGAACCACTCATGGTCTTAATGAAAGTCACATTTTTTTTGTGGTAGTTATTTGTGTGTTTACACCACTTTGGTTTGGATTGGTCATTACTTATAGATTATCCACTAGGTTTGGCTTACTATTTTTCATAGAAGTAGAAGATACTTCTTCAATGGTAGGGGAATTGAACATATATCCAACTAAAGTACTTTATGAAAATGGGATTATAGCTTGATTTTATTAGATTATCAACTTGATTAAAACTCTTATTGAAGGAACTAACTCTATAAGAGAATCACTTGACATGGTCATGTTGTTAAAGTTATGTGCTAAGTTCAAATATGTTGTCTACATCTATATGAAATGATCCTCTATGAGGCCCTTTCCTATGAAAATCATACGAGGGTCTTGATATGGCATCAATACTATAGTGTGAGGATTTTTAGAAGAGACATGTTTATTGTTATGATTATAAGACATGTTATAAGGCTCTCTTACTAGACTTGGCAAGTTGTCATGGGGAAATTCTATCCAAAACTTAGCCCCTAACTATATGGCTCTAATTAAGACTTCATCCTTGTTTTCAATTAAATGATGATAAAAATAAATTAGGATCATAAGCTGATGGCATGGTAACATAGTATGGTTATTGTTGGACTTGTTCTAAAACCAAAGGTACATTAGCCAAGTACTGTGCCATTTGATTTTGGTCCTATTTTGAGTATGTAGGCATGTTGACCAAATAATGGGTGAAAGGTTCTTGGATTTGTTCACTCATTTGAGTTTTTTAAAGTGGATAAGGATTTATCTCACAAATGACATCATCTCCATAGGGGTCATGAATAAATTCTTCTTATACGACCACATTACTATACCCTAGATTGTATATGATACCACTATGTGTATAGTGAGACATATTCAAATCAATGGTGAATGTTTCATGATAAAATGGATTAGAGTTATACAAACTCTAAAAAATAATGTCTAAAAAGACAAGGTTCAAACTCCATCTAACTTGGTCAAAGAATGTAGGTGTATCTCTAAAATGGTTTATGACAAAAATTGACATAAAATAATCCAATGTCAAATATCTAACATTAAATGTCTCACACAAAAAGTTTAAGTGGATGAACTAAAAGCAAAATGCCAAACTCTAGGTTCAAAGTGTTCCAAATAGTTATAATCTAGGAAAAATAAAGGTTGCTAGGTGTTTTGGCCAAACACTACGTCAAAAGCTAGGATCAAACAAAGGCATGTGTTATGACTTTTGTCTAAACTCAACATCAAAATATAGAATTAATATATAGGGGTATTTAATATAATAAACTTGAAAAAAATTGGCATAGACTAGGTACTTGATTTTAGACATGAACTTGATCAAATTGGTATAATGCATGAAATAAAAGGAATTTGGAAATAGACTATTTTCTCCCAAATAAAGGTACAAATAATAGTTTTTTAATTTGGGTAATGAATTAAATAAGTTATGTAACCTAAAAGAGAAAGATATATGTCTAAGACCAAATTGTACAACGCATAAATGTAAATAAATCAATTTTTGAATTAAAATTTGTCAAAGTTAATTAAAAACTCAACTTAGGAAAACTAGGTTTTTTTTATCAAAAAAGATAGACAAAATTAAATGTCATAATGGTACTAGATAAAGACCCTATAGGCACATGTGGATTGGTTTAAAAATTGAATAATTTAGACAAAGACAAGATGAGTCTATGAAATGATTCAATCAATTTAATGTCATTATCTCTCTCTAAAGGTATAAATAATGGTTGGTTTCAAGACTCCAAGACAAACTTGAAATGATTTGTCTATCATAATATTACTCATTTTAGTCAAGTGACACACACAATGTTTTTGACACAAAATCTAAGATAAAATCACAATGTCAAATAGATAGCATAATGTCTCCTCAAATAATGGAGTAAAGTAGACACAAGACTCATTTTGAAAAGGGAAGTCAAAAACAGTTTTAGACTCAAAGACCAAGAAAGTAAAAGGAAAAAGACCAAATACAACTAAGTAAATTGTCTTAAGCCCTAAATTGACAAGGTTGCATCATACTACTGAAATATATCTATATACATGCTCTTGGGAGGATTTTAAGTGTTAATACAAAAATAAAAGTGAATGAAGTAGTAGGGTTTTTACACCCCCCCACTTCTCCCAACAGATTATACATAGACATGAACCTTTGGGCTAGTCACCCTGCATAAACAATATTTTCATGACAAGTGGGGTTGTTTTATTACTTAAAAATTTTACCATCTAGATGGTCCTAAGTGTGATTATCACTAGAGATTCATCACTTCAATTGAGTTCATATTTATTAACTTACCATGAAAGGGTCTATTATTTTTCATAATGATTCCATCCATGTATTACTTAATGGAATCCCCTAGTTTACCAGACTTGACTCAAATTTTTGATATAAAAGGAGAGGTTAGCACTCAACCCCTTGGATCTCATAGTATGCATACCCTAATTTTTATACCCTACCATGGAGTGGGGCTGAAACAATGCTAGGAGATGAAACCTTAGGTCAAATCTTCCCTAAAGAACTCATGAAGCATCTATGAACTCCCCTTCACAATCTAATTTTTATAAAAATAAATTACCAACTAGAAAGACTTTAGAGGTGATTTTTAGATCACCCAAACCATATGGGTTCTAGGGAGAGCCTAGACAACGTTATTTTCATGCCTTGGATAAAGGCACAAATTACAAGTGAAAAGGTGATTTTGGTCACCCAAGTTCCCTATATGGATGGGGAAGAGCATACACGCACTCTTAATTTTGCACAAACAAACAAGTAACAAACACTTTGAAGAATTTTCAATCTAAGTCAAAAGTTTATTTTATGTACCCAATGAAATGTTTGATTAAGTTATTTGTCCCCTTGGCTCATATTTGTAAAAATATTGAAAGATTTTTCACATATCAACTTAACACAAATCAACTAGGTTCTTTTTAAGCACTTAAATCAAATGTTCAAGATATAGAAATTTGTTTTAGGAACCAAAATAATGTATTAAATAATTTAAACTTGAAAATTCATGTTATAATTTCACCTTAGTCTTGAAAGGATAATAAATTTTCCTTCTAATTTAAAGCATATTAATAGATGAGAAAACAAGTTTTTTGAAAACATACCTCTCAGGTTTCCTATTTTTAAAACACAGAGATCGATACCGATCACCTATAATCGATGCCAATTACCAAAGAATTGACATCAGCTAATAATAACTAATACTGATCTATAAGGACTGAGATTAGTTGCCTATGAACCTGAAGGCAAAATCAACATGATGCAGGAAATGTTAGTTATCTCAAAATATGATAAAAACCCCTCAAAACTACAACACAATGATTAAACAAAGAGTATAAAGGTCAATGAAACCAAGAAATAACTAGTATGAATGATAAAAAGATTCAAAATACATTTTTTTAAGTTGTGTTTTTACCCTACATCTTAACCAATGGAGATTACCCAGAAATGAGCTTGGTTAGGTAGAACCAATTATGGTTAGGAAAAACTAATGTTGGTTATGCCTGATTGAGGTCAGTCTTTGTGTGGATTTGAGTTACCACAAAAATAAAAAATATGACAAAAATAAAGCTAAAACTCTAATTTTGAAGATATTCAAGCATTCATTAGAAAATATAAGAGTTGTATGCTGGTCTCCTTGGTATATGGGGTGATTTAGGTCCCACTAGGTGTGCCATTTGTGATCATAGGAATTTTAAAATAGAGAGGAGGTTAGAACAAGTGTTAGTTTCATAAAATAATGAAATCAACACACTAACATGCTAACATCTCTAAGCCCATATCTTAAGGTGAGCTTAATAGAAAAAATACAATTGAAAACACAATTAAAATTTAAATAATAACGATCCTTACCTTCCTTGAGAGCTCTAAATGATTTTTTCATGGCTTTATTGGTTTTTTCTCAAAGAGTCTTTGTTAATGGAGTTTGTATTCTTTTCTCCTTATCTCTTTATCACCATTATTGGCTTATTTAATGTGGATTATGATTGTGGCTTGATGGATTGGCTCAATATTTTGGCATTATAACACTATTGTCATGATTATTATGTATAAACTTACATTATAACTCTATAATTTTTAAGCTCTCATATGATGAGGCAAAGGCTTGAATTTATAGGCTTAGAAACTAACCCCAACTGAAGGTGAGTTAAAGTGTAGTTTAAACATGGAATGGGTTCAAACCTAACCTAAGTGAGTTAATTAACCACATTATAGTTAAAAGGTGTTAAAAATTAATTATTTTCAATTTATAATCATGGGTGATATATTTTGAGATATTTACAAAGGCTTGACAACTCACAAAAGGTAATCATGAAAAGCTACGGTATTTCCTTTTTTATTTTCATTAATTTCACATGGATAATTCATCTAGGAATTTAAGTTGGTTTATCATTTTATTTAATTTTGATTAGGCTTTTTATCATTTTCATGATTTGATTTTACATACGTGTGACCCACATAATAGGTTCATAGGCTAAATTGCATTTGTGATGTTGTAGGATGATTATAGATGAATCTATGAGATGTTTTTGTTTTTTTATGATATGGTACCCAAATTATGGATGTCTCAATGTTATTATAAGCTTTGAAAAATGATTCTCAAGAAAATTTGGGACATTCAATTATTCTTAGGCTTAATTTTCAATGGTTGGTAAGAATCGGTCTGAAGTCCAATCAGATGCCATTGGTGGTTATTTTTAGGTGTCTATAGCTAAAACACATTAAAAGGATTTAACTATGTACTTAAAATATTATACACTATACAAATATTATAATTTGATCATTATTAGTTCCCTTTAGATGTCAATAGAGGTTATTAATATTTATAATAAGTAAAATATACCATTCACATCAATTAAAAAAAGAACATTCTTATTTCAAGATAAAAATATATATAAGTATTAAATTCACAAAGGACTAATATAATATTTTAAATTTCAAAAATTATAACATATTAACACTAGATAATGTAAGTACTCCCCATTCTCACAGTCTCTTTGCATGGTCCTTAGCTCCTACTAGTCCTAGACTACCATTAAACTTATTCAAAATTTATTAAACACAACTATCAATACAAAATATATTAAAATAAATCTATAGAGAAACATTTTAATTAAGTGTCATTAATAAATAATTACTATATGCATACTCATATGAATTCAACTATCACTTATTTTCCATGTTAATCTGGAACCATATCCATGACTTAAATAAAATCCTTAATCTAATAAGATAAATAAAGCTTACAAAATATTTAAGAAGGGAACAAAACATGTCTATTTTGGCATGGTGTACACTCATATGAATTCAGCTATCACTTAATTACTAATCTAACTAGGAACCAAATTCATGACTTAAATTGAATCCTAATAAGATAAATAAAATTTACAAAATATCTTACAAGGGAAAAAAACATGCTTATTTTGGCATGATGTACTTATTAGCCAAATAACCAACTATGCATGAGTAGTGATAATATATTATGCTAATTATTATCTTTGTTTAATAAAAACATACCAAAAAATCCATCATAATTCCCTTTATTTACTCTTCTCTCAAACTTATAACATTACTATCATTCATTATAAATAACTAATTAGATAACCAAATTAGGGTTTCTTAACATGGTATCCATGTCTCCTCCTATGTTTCCATTTTGAACCTTTCAAAGATTTGGAAAAAATAAGGAATACATATCACAATAAATCTCAGAGTAATAACCTGACATACTCATACTTGAGTAATCAAACAATAAAAAACAAGATAGATTATAGTCACATGGGCTGAAAATCACAGTGATTCTAGCATACATATAACTTATGTATTCATTCACTTTCCATTTTATGAGACACAAATTATTCCCTTAACCTATAAAATCAATATGGATATATGTGGGGTGACCTATGTCACACTCTTCATTTATAATTTCATCCATTAGTTATTTATTAATTTAGGTTGGCTTACTTAATATCTAAGGTTGGGATAAATCGGTGTGACTCTAATTATTATTTCTACGTATAGGGGTGATTGTTCTTAACTCAAATCATCATATTCATGAACTATATTATTATTGTAATATTTTATCAGTTTCTCCCTTAAATTGGCTTATCATATATTCATATATTCTAATATATTTCAATTATATTGTGATATGTTGCTTTGATTGTGAAGTAATTTCATTACAACTAGTATTGAAGCATCGATTTGGAAAAGAAATTTGTTTTTTATATGTCTCACAAACCATTTTTATTTTTTATGATTTTTTTACTAGAGCTAGATCATCATATAAGGCATCCAAAGTTAAATTTTTGAGAATAGACAATCATTTTTAAAGGATTTATCACCTTTTTACTATTTTTCATAAAATCATTCTACAATCCAAATTATAAGCTTTTTTTCTTATTTTATTACATTTTTGGAAAGCATCAATAAATATTGTGTGAATCCATTACTAGTGTTTTCTGATATGAAGGTTGAAATAATTGAAAAATCACTCGGTCAAAGTGAAATTAAAGGTTAAAATTAGGGCTGCCATTGTCTAGTCTTATTATGGTAGGACCTTAAAGTAGGGGTAAAATCAATCATTATGAAACTCTAGGTAAAAATATTAGAAAAGATTAGAGATGGATTTAGATGAAAAATGAATGGATCTTTTGCTCTGACATTTAATTTGGTGGATCATAAGGTGAACTAGATTGAGTATGATCTACATAGCCGACAATCTAAAATGACAAGTAAACTAAATAAATAAATAAATTAGATGATTTTATGAAAAAACTCATTCCAAATTTGAATTTTCATCAAATCAACAAAAATAGCTTCAAATCACCACTACTCAACCTAATCAAAGTGGATTTTTGGGTAAAATTATTTCAAAACCCAACCAGGGTGGATCTTCTAGTCAACCCAATCTAAATCCAAATACATTTCATTTGAGGAACATAACTCCAAAATTATAAATTTGAAAGCTTGATTGAAAGCATCTAATCACTTGGATCCACCAAATAGAGAATGTTTTTGATGTACATTAGACCTCATGTGGATAAAATGTGGTAATGCCATCCTTGTATCTAGATCTAAAGTATTTCATTTGGTATAGATGTATTTATAATTAGAAGAAAAATAAGGGCCTTAATGTTATTTGGTCAATGTTAAAATATGAGCTGCATATGCATTATCATAATAGTGTAATAGAGAATTAATTTAGTCAGCTAGAAAATCTACAATAAATAGGTATTATTGAGGATTATATCCAATAATACTAGAACCTATCCTTATGCATGGATGACATCTTAGATGACAACCTAAATGATCTATTATTGGGTGGTCAAGGATACAATCCATATATATGTTTACATGTTTAATCAAAGTTGTGTATGTGAATCCACATTATTTTCTCATTAGGTAGACGAAAGAGGTCTAGTCAAATGAAGGGATTTTGCTAATTAAAAAATATCTCATAGGTCCAATGCAATCACTCCCTTATCCCACAAGATTGAATACTTTCCAAATTGAAGAGAAATGATCAAAAGGATTATGTTTCAATTTTGATATCAAATGGATAAAAATTCATAAATGTTCTAAGAAGAAATTGTTAAAGATTAAAGGGGATAATGAGGAAGAAGACAATGATGAATTTTATAATGAATAATAAGAAGTGCCTAAATCATAATCTAAAGTGTCCCAACCATCTAATTTTGAGTATTATCACTCCACCAACCCTAAAATTTATGGGTTACCTCAAGAAACAAAATGTGACTATGTTGATTGACTTATGGAGTTCACATTATTTCAACAAAAATAATTTGGTGGCACACCTATTTTTCTATTTACCCAAATATAGAATTTCAGGTCATGATCATAAATGGGGGAATAGTCAATTATTTCAATAAATAATATACTATCAAACTAGTAATGGGAAACTACAATCTCTATTGCCTTATATTTTCAATTTCCATTGGTGGAAAATATAACATTTTAGGATTCCAATGGATCCTGACCTTGGGCATGATAGATATGAATTTATAATAACTCTTCATATGCTTTCATTTTTAAATAAGGATTTTTTAATTTTAGATACTATAGGAAAACTATCCATAATTGGTTAGTTCTCTTCAAATGAAAAATATTATTATAAAATGGGTTGAAGAATTTTTCACATAATTATGTTCCATAAAATTTCAACAAACTAATATATATATATATATACACATACATACCCATCATGATCTATAAATGATTTTTAATGATCACTCAAACATTTTTGAAGTAATGCAAAAATGACTACCACCATTAATAGATCATGATCATGTCATTGAAATTATCCCTAGTATTAAACCACAAAAATTAGACCATATAGATATCCATATGCCAATAAGAGTGATATTGAAAAATGGTACAATAGACTATGGAGGTTCATACCATTAAACATAGCCAAAGTACATATTCATCCCCAATGGTCATGGTATGTAAGAAAGATGATACTTAGAGGATATGCCAAGATTATAGAGAATTAAAAAAAAGTACCATCAAACATAAGTTTCCTTTCCCAATAATTTATGATTTGTTAGATGAGTTACATGGTATTATATACTTTACCAAACTAGATATCCATTCTGGCTACCATCAAATTCAAATCAAAGATGTGGATATCCATAAGATATATTTCAAAAATCATGGAGGTTATTATGAGTTTTGGTAATGAATTTTAGTCTAACAGGTGCACCATATAAATTTTAAAGTTTTATGAACATTATTTTTAGGCCATTTTTACATAATTTTGTTTAGATCTTATTTTATGACATCATAATATATATAAAGACTTTGGGAGAACATTTGTATCATGTGAATAAGGTACCAATACGTCTATAAAATCATCATTTGTATGAAAAAACCTTTAAAGTGTTATTTTAGATTAAAAGAAGTGGAATACATGGCTCACATTTTTTCACATGAAAGAGTCAAGGTAGACCCTCAAATGATAAAGTTTATTATAAAGTGGTAGGTGCCAAAATGTGCCAATAATCCCCAAGGTTTTTAATGATTAATAGGTTACTATCATCAATTCGTTATAAATTATGGTATCATAGAATACCCACTCAAATATTTGTTGAATAAGGACTATTTACACTTAAAAAAAGTCACCAAGGCCTTTGAGAAGATGAATGATACCATGTGTTCCATTCCAGTTTTTGTTAACCCATATTTTCAAAAACTTTTATTGTGGAATGTGATGCATTATGATTTGGAATTGGGGTCATATTCTTACATAAATAAAGATCCATTTAATTTTAGTCATCAAATCAAAGGAAATAAATTATTAAAATTGTTTTATGATAAGGATATGATGTATATTCTTCATGCAATCAAAAAATGGAAACCTTATCTAATGGGTAGGAACTTTAAGGTAAAGATGAATCATGATAGTCTCAAATATTTTTTAGAATAATGATTGTCTTTAGAAGAAAAACAATAATGGGTTACTAAAATTTTATGTTATGACTTTTAAATAATATAAAAATAAATAAAAATATAACGTTCCAAAAGATTCACTATCCAAGAGGCATGAATAAATTGAGGCATTATTGTGTGCAATGACGTTTTAGGTGGATTGGGTGGATGAGGCATGATTCAAATGGGAAAATAACTTGAATACATAGGATATAATTACAAATATCCAACAATATTATAGTGCCTCAAAAAAATTGAGTGGAAATGAAATGTCTTATGGTATAAATATTGGTTATACACATACAATAATTCCTCCCTCAAACATGAGATACTTATCAAGATCCATGCATCTCCGATTGGAGGGCATTTCAAAATTTTGAAAACTTACCATCGAATCAAGAAGGATTTATTTTTGGAAAGACTAAAGGGGGATATATATAAATTTGTATATGAATACATAATGTTCCAATAAAACAAGGGTGAAACCATTAATATGTTAGGTCTTATACAACCTTTATCCATTCCTATCCAGCAGTGGGAGGATATCTCTATGGATTGTATAACTAGTTTACCTAAGTCAAAATGTAAAACTCTAATCATGGTGATATTATATAGGCTCATAAAATATGCCTAAATTTTTAACTTATCATAACCATTTAAAACTAATATCATAGCTACTTATTTTATGTATGTGGTTTAAAAGCTCTATGGTACCCTCAAGATCATAGTGAATGATCATGATTTAGTTTTTACACATCATTTTTGGATTGATTTATTTTCATGTGTGGGTACTCAATTGGATCATAGTTCATCCTATCATATTCAATATAATGGTAAAATATAGGTGGTAAACAAATTCCTATAGGCTTATCTTCATTTTATTCACATCAGATAATCAATAAAAATTGGTTCATTGGCTACCACTAGCCGAATGGTGGTATAAAACTTCATTTAATATATCTTATAATATGTATCCATTTGTGGGAATATAGTGATAATAAAAAACCTCAATCACCTCATATTTTCAAGTATAGATAAAGGTTTTTTTGGTGGAGGGACACATTCAACATCAACAAGAGGTCCTCATTAGTCTCAGAGAGAATTTTTCTATGGCACATAATCAAATGAATCAACAATCAAAATTACATTGTAGCAAGAGGAATATTAAAGTGCATGATTTGGTATTTTTACATCCACAAATATAAAACTAATTATCCCTAAAGAAACAAAAATGTATAAAAAAATTTCTCCTAAGTATTATGGTCCTTATCTAATTCTACAAAAGATTCGTAGTATTAAATTTAAGTTGGATCTACACAAATATACTCACATACATCCAATATTTCATGTTTATTTATTAAATATGATAATTAGACATACAATATATAGATAGGATAAGTTACCTAAATTGGATGAGGAATTCCAGGTAATTATTGAACTAGATAATATCCTTTAGGTATGCACTAAATTATTGTGAACTAAAGGGATTCTAGAGTATTTGATCAAGAAAAAAAATCTACATAATGAGGATGCAACATGGAAGGATAACACATTTATCTAGTAACATATATATTTATTTAACATTGAGGGAATTTTTTTAAGGGACATGTCATGTTATTCCCTTAACATATAGCATCCATATGAATTTATGTGGGGTGACTGATGGGATACTCTTCATTTTTAATTACATTCATTACTTATTTATTAATTTAGGATGACTTACTTAATATAAATGGGTGGGATGAATGGGTGTGAATTTCCCTATTGTTCTTATATATATTTAATAGTGTGGCTCACTTAAATAATCATGTTCATGAGTTATATTCTTATTTTAATGTTATGGAGGTTTCCCTCTCAAAGTGGCTTATCATATATTCATATATTCTACTATATTTCATTTATATTTGGTCTATTTAATTAAGTATAAATTAATTTCATTACAACACAAAAAACATTCAATTTAATAAGTCATAAAATAATTAAGATAAGTTATAAAACTTAAAATTATATCAATACATATATTAATTCAAGTATCATAAATCTTATTAATATTCAAATTAGTATAAAAATGTCAAGCTACCAATTTGAGTGCAACTATGGAATTAAGTGTGCAATTTCTTAAATGTCTTTATAATGCATGTTATAATCCTACCAAAATTTGACTCAAGGTTTACAACTATTGGTGATCCAAATTCCAACTTAAGATAGAAATAAGTTAGTACTCTAAAGGTATTATAATATATCAATATAATATTTAAAGAACATAAATAAATCTCCAAAACAAATACATACCTTTCATTATAGTCACCAGGTAACTTATGAGATACAGTCATGGTCAATAATAAATAAACCTAGATATAACAATTTCAAAAGATCATTACATAAATAAATTGAAATGATAACAATTCTTATATTATCTTCAATTCATCAAGTTCCATAAATTAACATTTACCTTATCACACACAATACAAAATAAAAGAACCATTTTAAAAACATTTCTTTTTTAGAAACATATAGAATATAAAAAACCAAATTAAATTGAATCCATCAAATACAACCATTGTCATCTCACAAAAATGTCATAGTAAGTTCCAATGTAAAATATGGTTCTCAAATTTTACTAAACCTAGATGAAAATTCACTAAAGTTATTTACATTAATATTTTACCAAAAATGATAACATGTCAAATACTCATTCAACATATATATTTCACTTAAAAATAGTTCAAGTGCCTCTTAGGTCATTGGAACACTAAAACTTAACTCAAACATCTTAGTAATAAAATATCTAGTTGGATTATCATCCCAAATACATTCATTGAACTAGATCACAAATATAAAAAGATTTTGAAAATTAAGCCCATCCATATGGTGATAATACATAAACACCCAACCATCAATTTAATTTTTTAATAGTCACCAAATAAATCCTAATTATATAAAACTTAAAGAGTTAAAATGTGTGTGTGTGTGTGTGTGTGTGTGTGTGTGTGTGTGTGTGTGTGTGTGTGTGTGTGTGTGTGTGTGTGTGTTTGTGTGTGTGTGTGTGTTTGTGTGTGTGTGTGTGTGTGTGTGTGTGTGTGTGTGTGTGTGTGTGTGTGTGTGTGTGTGTGTGTGTGTGTGTGTGTGTGTGTGTGTGTGTGTGTGTGTGTGTGTGTGTGAGATAGATATCAAATGTCCATAGGTTAAGGTTTATGCAAAAGGTCATCTAAATAGACAATAAGTCATAGTCCATAATACATAATCATAAAAAAATATTGACATCAACATGGAAAGATTTCATGATGACATTATTTACAATTATTTCATATATTTATTATCTAAGGATGATATATGTCAATAAATGCCTTTCCCCCAAGGTATTATTCAAAATAAACAAATAAAAACACAACCACCAACATGTATTTTCAAAACTTAATGTAAATTAATAGATACAATAAAGGAAACATTAATTATATATGTATAAGGGTGTTGTGAAGAGACTAGGTATGTGGAGCTCAAACAAAATTCTAGGGTTTAGATAAAACCCACCTAGAAACCTTCACAAAACCACCACACCTATTTGGGGTCTCTCAACTAAAAATAATAATAGTAGACACTAAAGAAAAAAAATGATAAAAAAATTTCTTCATAGATCTCAATTTTCTATTCTTATTCCCTTTTCCATAAACTAGGCTCTTTTACTCACTAGTTTCTAACATTCTTAGTGTGAACTGTTTTCATGTGTGTTTCTGGGTACAACCCCCAAACCTCCATGCAACTTCTTAGGAACTTCCATGGTGGATGGAAACTTAAATACCATCACAAAAATATTTACAAAAATATAATCCACTCCCTCTATGGTAGTGGCCACAATAATAGATGAAAAAACACCACACTTATAACACTTTCCTCTACCTTTCAAAGCTCAAGTCAATGGAAAAAATGATTCCCAACCAATACTATTTGAACCAAAACCTAAAATCAAAATAATTTTATCTCAATACAAATTTAATGCCATGTTAATCATGTGATCTTCATAGGTTTGAAGAGACATTTCTTAAAACAAAGTAAAAAGGGCCAAGCAATATAATCATTAACCTTATTTTCTAAAAAGTCATTAAGACATTTTAAAAATCTTTATGTTCTTGGTAAAACATGCTCAAGGTCTTAGTCAATATTTTACTCACGTAACATAAAATTTTCTCAATGCCAAAATAAGTCTCCAAGGAAATTGTATGCTGATTTTTACTAAAACATTTTGGACCAGTGTTGTTTGATTAACAAAATACTTGTTTCACACATTAGATAATTTTTCCAACAAGCATTACAATCAAAATTTTCTATCATCCAATAATGGTCGTAGAAAAAATAAAGTTAAAAATTAAACACAACACTAATTTACATAATATGATGCATCACAAAAAGGGAATCGTGGACAAAAATTAATCTCTTTCTCTTTATTGTGACTCATTTACCTATATAACAATGAGGTAGAAGTTTAATGATTTATTCTCACTCTAAACCTAGATTAGTCATCTAGTTTTTACCTATAAACAAAAACTAACATTAATAGTGTTGGATCTAAATAATCATCATAAAATAAAATAATGAATGAAATACAATCAATAAAAATGAATTGAAATGTTGAGATATATATGCTCATAAAGTAAATACAAATTATGTAAATTTCAAAGTATCATAACAAAAAAAATGACTCAATAAAATAATACATGCACATTTTCCATGGTTTATCCAAGTAGGATATGACTTTTTGGTAGGTTGGCCTTAAAGGGAAGACACAAATTAAAGTAAGATGGTACTCTAAGGAGAAAGTGGAGGATTTATTTCCACATTTAATTCCCCACCAAGACATTTTTGGGAAAAAAATCCTCTTATAAATGGAGGTATTATCCATAAGGCTAAAAAACCATGTTTAGGAAGAGTTCTATTTTTTTGGAAAAAAATCATCAAATTATGTAAGTATAAGTCACATAGATTCCAAGATGATAATATAAAAATATATTCCTATTAAAATACATTAGAAAAATAGTTGTGGTAGTTATGTAATAGTCAAGGTAGTTTCAAAACCATTAGTCTAGATTAACTAGAGATTTCACCCATTGATTTTGGATTAGGTAAAAAAGTGGGTTTTGGTAGGACCCCAAAACCTTACAAAGACAAGAGATATGACATTAAATCACATAATAGTTGATAGTGATAAAATATAATTCGAAAAAAAGGAAAACAAAAACTAAGAAAAGCTCAACATATCATAAACACAAAAAATAAAAAAAGTTTATCAAGATTAACAAAAAATATTAAATAAAACTAAAATAGATAACTAGCTATTCCGAAGAGTCCTCCAGTTATTTAGTGTTTTTTGGGATCTTATTGTGGGTTTGGTCTTGAACATGGTGGTATTCCCATATTTAATGTTTTTCCTTTTTTCCACAAAAATATTTATGGTTCCCCTGGTCCTTTTGTAAGACCCTTCACCACTAAATTCCTCTTCTCTCTTGCTTGTCTTCTCCTATTTATCCTTGTTGTTAACATACATATACATATACATACATACATATATATATATATATATATATATACATATATATATATATATATATATATATATATACATATATATATATATATACATATATATATATATATATATATATATATATATATATACATATATATATACATATATATATAAACATATATATATATAAACATACATATATATATATATACACATATATACATACATACATACATACATACTTTGTTTTTCATTTATTTAACAATTTCCCTATCCCTCCTCTCATTCTTGATGTCCTCTTTCTCCTTCCTAATTATATATTTAAGAAATAGATTATAGGATATCTATTGGCTTCCTCTTAATATCCCATTTTTTACCTTCTCCATAACATATGAATCTCCTATATATCCTCTCTAATTATTTTGGTTTCTAATATAAGGAATTTTCATAGATAAAAGTGCTCATTTATCTTATCTTCCATCTTGTCCATCTAAATAATAAACAACCCCATATTATGGATAAAACTAGAAGCATGGATATCCATTTTTTAATTCTTAAAGTCATTATTGAATTTTAATGTAGTTTTGGGTGAATGATGCCCTTATTTACCCTTCATGATCTTGGACTCATCATTTCCCAACCCCATTTAAATATGCTTATGGCTAAACTTACCATCGTTGAGCTTCAGGAGGATCTCCACTTCTAACTCCTCACACTTGGGGACCTTATTATTGATTTGAGTGGCATTACCTTTACCTTTAATAATATTTTTTTATTCCTAGGACACAATCTCATCAAACCCTATGGAAGAATCGACATACATTTCTTCACTCTCCTCAGTAGGTTATTAGTCCAAATTATTGGGTTCTTCATCACTATCATCTATAAAAGGATAATCCATATTCACCTGTAGGATAGAGTCCCTGATTGATTTATCCACATTGGGTTTTACCAATTTTATAAGTATAAAAAGGAGTGATTGGTGAAAAATAACATCATATGTGTTTATTTAGTATGCAATAATAAACATTTCCAAGGATCTAAGCATGTATTAGGGAAAGTTGACTGATATTTGGTATTTGTAATGATTTAAAAATGGAAAGTGGTATGAGTGAATAATTTGTTTATTAACTTAAAGATTAAAATACTTCATTATTTGAAGGTATAACTTTGACCAAGGGTAGGCTAAGTCTATGTGCAAAAATAACTTTTTAGTTTTATGGAGCTTTTCTTCAAAGTTGAAGAATATTTTGATGAGTTTATTTTCTTATGCTTTTATTTTAAAATTTTCACCCCCTAAAAATAAAAACACATCACCTAAATTATTCCTTCCTCAATGATGGATAAAGTAATTCCCTTCATATTGAAAACCCTATTTTCTCAAGACATAACAAAATATTTGGAAATCTTGGGCTTAAATTTGGTTATCTACTCCATATAGGGTATCAAACCTCTTAATTTTAAAATTATCCAAGTTTATGCATTTTATTTAATCTCTATTAAATAAATAGGTTCATTGTGATATTTTTCACCTCCCATATTACTGGCAGAAAGCTTGTTGTTGTACCTTGCTACCTTAACCCTATTGAAATTATTATCTTAGAAATCAATTCCTTTGAATATCCACTTGAAATCATGAGAAATTGGAATGAAAATATCAAAATTCTAGGATTCATTTTCATCCTCCTTGATATTTTAACTAATATCCCATGTCACATGATAATTTAAAGTGTCATCAATACTCATGTTGCACATATTTTAGACATTAACCTTAGTGTTTCCCTTCATAATTTTGTAAGTAAAATTTCCCTTCTCAAAATTTCATTTCCTCATTATTTTTTTTATGAAATACATAGGAAATTCATCCAAGTTATTACATTTTTTGATGTTTTGACCACCTACCCCAAGGTTAACCATGCAATATACCCATTCTTTCCCTTCCCTATAGATGTTTTTTATGCTAACATCTAAAAACACATAAATAAGTTTATTTTCATCACAAATCTCAATTATGACCATCCATAAAGGTTTGGACCTCTCACTAAGGTAGTTGATGATGTTTTGAGAGTCACACTCAATAATAAGAATATTGATATTTAGCTCCTTGGCCACTTGGATAACCCATATTATTGCCTTGGCTTCTACAAAATGACTAGTTTGGGTCCTCATAGGTCTTACATATACTACCAAAAAATAACATATGTTGTATTTGATGAAATAACCCCCTCATAATCTCCTTGGGTTACCTTTTACCACCTCATCAAAGTTTACATCATACCATTTGGTCAAAGTCTTATTCCACTTAAATTGACTTATATCAAACTTATTTGTGAAGATTTTACTTTCCTTTGGTTGATCAACACCCCAATTCCAAATAATACTCATAGAACCCTTAAAATGTGAGCTTCCTCATTATTATTTGAGTTACATTTTAATAAAGTCACATAGTTCTCCTTAATGGTTAAAAAGACCTCAGTTTAAGAGAGCTAAGGAATTTTTTTATATTATGAAATAATCTATAATTATCCTTACATAAACCCATAAAAAATATGGTGTAGGGTCATATTCCAAAGTAAATTTACTTTTGGTTACCTCCAAGGTTGTTTCCATTGAATAATTAGGTCCAAAAAGGGGTTGAGATTCACTCAAGAAAGGTTGAATAGCCTAAGGAATAAATAAAAGAGTATTGATAAAAAGAAGAAATTGAGGAAAAGGTACTTGATAGATTCCTCATCCCTTTCACATATAAAACACATTTTGGGAATGATTTTCCCTCTCTTCATGAGAGTGAATAAAGTTAAGATCATGTTTTTAGCTATCGTTGGCCATTTTTGGCCCACATAAGAAGCTCTTACATGGTTTGATAAAATAGTAGATCAAAGGCTTAGAAAGGGGTTCCAAGTTTGAAAAATAGAGGAATCCAAATAGGTTATAATATGTTTCAATAATTTATAAGCATTGACCAAGTTACATAAACCATAATAATCCATTAGAACCTCGAAAAATTGATTAAAGAATGAATTATGTGAGCTTTGAGGACTAGACTTTCACCAGGATGTCACGAAGAAACAAGTGGACTAGACAAATTGTGTATTTTTTATCTTCCTTAAGAAGTGTCACATGACCAGTGGATCAAGTGCAAATGTAGATCTACATACCAAGAAAATCATCAAAGAAATTAAGGCCCACATGAATTTTCTAGTTCAAGTTACAAGCTTTCAAAGTTGGACCTATGTAGTAAGGAATTCATGATAATGTCAAGTTCAAGATCGAATAAGATATATCCTTTTCATATTAAATTTGACAATCACACAAAAATCATTTATGCTCATATAAATATTAAATGATATCCCATAGACCATGAATTTTAAGATCATGAACTAGCTGTTGGATTTGAAATAGTGGGTCCCAATAAGATCAATGGTCCTCACTCGATCGTACATCTTGATTCAATGGTGTGAGATGGGTCAAATAGTTAGGGATATCAAGAGGACACCACGTGGAATAAGCACATGAACTAATAGACTAACATCAGGATCCTAAGGATTAACATATTTTGACACATGGTGTAAGCTCAGACAAATTTGACAATTTGAAGGTAGATTTGAGGGCTCAAATTTTCTCATATTTGGAAAATATAATGGAGAAAGATAATTCTAAGGGTTAATGATCTGAGTCAGATTATTGATAGCTAATGAAACAAAGGACCAATTTAGGACACTTTCAACTAGGATCAATGGAGTAACTCAACTTGGGGAAAGCAAATAATATGACCTAAGCTGGTAGAAATATATAGAATTGACCTTAAATATGATCTAATTTGGACTAGAATGCATAAAAAGAGGACCAATTATTACCATCAGGGATCTATAGAGAAATATGAGATATTTTAGACTTAACATAGATCAAAGGTTAGCAAGTTGGTGACTAATTTAGATCAATCATTGAGCAGAATGTCATACCTTAATATACTTTAGGAAAACTAATAATCTTAGATTGGTTTTCATCTACAGTTATTCTCGGTCCAGGTTTCAAAACATAGAGTAAGTTTGTGTAATCAATGAATGAGTGTCATGAGCCATGTTACTAATAGTTAACCACCTAAATTAGACATAATCAAATCTTAGTTAGGTTTATAGACGTAAGGGTTTTTTCCTTATGCATAATGTAAGTGAAAAGATAAATATAAGATCAAGGAAAGGGTCTAGTGTTGGGAACTATAGCTAGGGGAATTCAATGTGGCCTAAAAAATTTTGGGGACCTCCTCACTCAACAAGACATAGGTAGTGTCTTAATTGATAAAAATGGTGGCAAGGTTTCCATTAGCTAAAGAGTAAATATGGAAGCTTAGGTTTAATTAATGACCCAAGATAAAGTGTTCTAGTGTAAAGAACATGATCCTTCCTCTCCCTTCTCCCCTTCTCTTATATGATCCCATTCTCTTCTCTTTGGAAAGGGCTCTTAGATATTATAATTTTTATCTTTATAAGGGTTAGGGGACTCTTTGGGATACTAAAAAATATGATTAGTTTTATTAGGCTTGACCCTATCAAGCATTTTTAAGAATTACCTCTTAATGTGATATGAGACTTTCTTTGCCTATCTCTTGCCCTTGGATCTAGTTTGGTGAGTTGTGCATGATGGCATTATGTGAAGGATAATCTTCCTCATCTATTGTCCTCCTTTATAACCTTATTTAGTGATGATACAAAACTCAAAAGTTTTTATTGAAAGATATTTCAAGAACACAAAAATAACATAGCAATAATGAATTCTCTGAGAAGAGATGTTTTATTACTCAAGATTGCAATACAACAATATACTTATCTCTAGGAAGAGATGTATGTCTTCCATTTTGGGTTACATATTAATTTATACACATTTTAAAGGAAATATGAGGATGTTAAAGGTCACCAATCTTGAGATAGATTAAGTGGTTCAATTTTCATGATTTAAAATAATATAGAATTTGAGGAATTACTATTTTTAGGAACTTACTATTTTTAGACTACACTACTAAAATTGAAATTTACAGCACTTCCATTAATTTTTATAGGTTAAAAAACCACTGATCAGATATCCATGACATATCACCACGTTCTCCTCATTATTATCTTTCCAACAGTTCAAATGGGGAGTCAATCAAAGCTACGGTGCAAAAGTATGGCTCCTGGAAGTTCCATCATCAATTGGGGTAGAACTGTCACCCAAATTGTCACCTAAATTATTACCTAGATCAAGTGAATTTTAAATGTTAATTGAAGGTATATATTAGTGTTCTTTTCTAAACCTATTCTATGAAATAAGTATTCAATTATCTTGATCTTGAAGTTGTGTAAGCTAGTACTATCTCTTACAGATCTAGTGTGGGTTCAATCTTATGGGAGCTTCCCATTTAACTTTATTGCATCACCCTCATATCTTTCCTAGGAGCCTTTGACAATATTTATAACTCTTTTCCTTATGAATCATTAGTTTTAAGTGAGCATCAAGAGAAATTTAACCTTATTTGGAAGTTCAAACCCATTATACGATACCCACAGCCTAGGTTTGTCCTAGTATTATTGATTAGTTGGAGAGAGCCTACAGAACCCTATCTAAAGGTGAAAATTAATCCTATAATAATTTTTTGCATGATTGATGTGACTAAGGTCCAATGTAGTATAAGTATTTTTATGTTTTTCTTCTACATATCAGCCTTTGGAGGCATTCTACAAACATCAATGGCAACTCTAATCATCTATAAAATGGTTAAGTAGCCTAACTGAGTGCCTAATCATCATGATATGTAGAATCAATCATATTTTGATCAATATGATTATCCTCTATCTTAGCATCACACTTATTAGGAAAATAATGATTATGTGTTCCCTCTAAGTGGCCCTCAAAAATCTTATCAACACTATCATAACCCTTGTCCTCATCCTACCCCTATATATGAACATAGTTAGCCTCCTTTGCATTCAAATAAATCCTCTACTTCCCCTTGTAAAGACTAGACTTAGCCTATTACATCCTTATTATGAGTCAATAAATAATTATTAATTTATATTGAGTTTATAAGGGAGGTTGGTAAGGGTTTGGATTTTTCTCTAGTTACCCCTAGCCATGTTCTACTAAAAGTAAAGAGTACTCTTTAGTTAGTCAAGGATAAATGGTCGGTTTATGAGGGAGAACAATGGTCACCTTATAAGAGTGAGGATATAAAAATGATAAGAAACATGGTCCAATATGTAAATAGTATGTTAATATATTATAAAGGGTAGTAGGCTTGTTTAGATCAACCTTATGTGCCCTCCCCCCTCCAAAATCCTCAAAATCAACCCTCAAGAGTCCTTGATCAGTCCCCTAGTCAACCTTGTCAAAGTCCATCCTTGTCAAAACTCAGATAAGTAATATTGGACCAAAGAAGGATAATCATGAAAATCAAGGAAGGGGTCAAGCTTGGACAAGAATTCCCTATTCACACCATGGAAGGGATAAATATCTTCTTTAAAGAGTTCTAGAATGTATGGCCATCCATTAAAGAATTTGACTACCCACATGTTGAGAATCAAGAGATGAAAGGGTGGGTATTGTCTATTGATAAAGTGTTTGAGTAATGGTATAAATATTATGTCAATATGGAGCCAATCAATTTTCCCCCTCCTACCCCTATTCCCATTCCCACTCAAGAACATAAAGTCATCCCATCATATATCTTATCCAAAATGTTTAACCTTAGATATGTCATGCCCTCACTTGTAAAGCCACCCTCTCCTATAGCCATTCAAAAGAAATCAAATGTGGCTATTCCATACTCATTTCCATCATGTAAATTAGTTTAAAAGGATATAAAGGAGGAGGTATTAGTTGAAGTATTTCGAGAACTAGTTCTGGTAAAAGAAAGTTTAGTTGTGTAAGAAATGAATCAAGAAACTATAGCTCAACTCAATGAGCTTTTTGTACAAGAGTTTTAAGATTCTCTCTTTTTTCTCAAAATATTCCTAAAAGATCCTTCAAGGTCCCTAGTTATAAGGATACTCTCATATGTTATAGGCAAGGTATACTTCTTCACCCTCCCACCATATCCCTCATGAAGGAAGAACCTATGTTACAAAGGATAGAGGAGGATCTTGTAATCATAGAGGATCCTAAAGAGGACAACACAAGTTTCTATGATGAAGATATCATGATAGGCATTCCAATTCATTTAAAAAGGAAAATTCAAGTTTGGATTAGCCTTATTTATATGTCTTTGACACAAATGAACTAGATCCTAAGGAAGTTAGCCCTCAAGATGAGAATATAGTAGATTTTGAATGGACCACTAAAGGTCCATTCTACATAGATCAGAAAGAGGATTAAGACTAGGTGTCTGAGGTGGGTACACTTCAAGGTGAGGTGACAAATAAAGATAGACCTAATGTGTTATATCTAGAAGAAATAAAATCCACTCTTGAGAAAGATAGGTGTGATACTTTAGACTTTGGATGGTCAGATTAACCCTTATTTACAGTCAAAGATCGAGATGAAAACTTAAATGAGATCGATGAAGAAAATATATCAAGTGTTCAAGTGATGTAATTTTATGAGCATACTAGTAAAGAGCATCAAAATCATGATGAGTTGGACCTTGCTTATAAAGATGAACCTCCCCTCTCTTCAAAGGAAGAAGGCCAATCTAGATGTTATAGATTGAGTCTTGATGAGGTCAAGATTGGCATCCATGCATATGACTGAGAGGAGGATACCTTCTAGGATGAAATGGAAAATTTATATTTAAGCTTGGATGACACACCTATACCTTTAGGTAAGTAGGTCCAAGAAGTATTTGGTCAAAATGTGCATTTTGAACATGATCTTAATAAGTTATCAGAGGTTACATTTGCAGCTCTAGTCACATTGGAGAACTTGTTTAAAGTCTTAGAATCAGGGTATGTTCCTCTCTAAGGAAACTATGATCTATGTGTTCCTAAGGATTATAATGATGGGGAATCAAAATATAGGAGACAAGAAAAATTTGACTGCTCAATCTTCATATTGACACAAGGATGCCCTATCAGGGACTTTGTTCATTTGGTGGATGACAAAAATGAGCCATCACATGTTGTGCTTCATTCAAAACACAAAATTGAGCCATCAAATGAGAAGATTGTAGATTCTTATATAGTCCAATATTAGGTAGGCCTTGAAGAAATGGACCGGTATGTCTATATTAGAGACGTGTTTGTCTTATTTCATCCACTTAAGAGCATGCTAAATAGATTTGTAGCTAGGTGTCTTAGCTCACATATCATGAGCTATCAAAAGCAAGGTATTTTTAATCCTATTTTATCACAAGTTAATGACACTCAAATTTTTCCATTTGACCCAAGTGGAAAATACCTATGAATTATAACCCTATATATATTAGGATAGTTTCATGTTTTTTTCCTAATGCCTTTGTGCACATTTCTTTAGTAGACTAACTAGACTTGATTTGTTTTAGGTTAGTTTTCTTTCTATTCTAGTGTTCCCTTTTCCAAAGTGCATTGGGAAATTTATTAATATTTGTTCTTTGTCCTTTTTGCTTCAAGAGAGGATGTTTTGGAAAGGGTCAACCTTGTATCCAATTTTATACTAGCTCATTTATAGAGGCTAATGACTCCATGCCTAATAGACTAGAATAGACACATGATTTGGGCTCTTTTACATAGACATGCATGCAACCCCTATGAGTCACCAAAGATGTTGGCCATTTATGGCCCACATAAGAAGCTCTTACATGGTATGATGAAATAGTAGATCAAAGGCTTAGAAAGTGGGTCTAGGTTTTCAAAATAGAGGGATCCAAACATGCAATCATATGTTTTAAGCATTTAGAAGCATATACAAAGTTACACAAACCATAATAATCCATAAAAACCTTGAAATATTGATCATAGAATGAATTATGTGAGCTTTGAGGACCAGAGCATCACCAAGACATCATAGAGAAACAAGTGGACCAACCAACTTGTACATTTTTTATCTTAATCAAGAAGCCTCACATGATCAATGAATCAAACACAAATGTAGATCTATAATCTAGGAACATCCTAAAAAAAAATTAGGCCCACATGAGCTTTTTGGCTCAAGTTACAAGCTTTCAAAGATGGACCTGTGAAGTAATATGTCTGTGTTAATGTCAATTTTAAGCTCGAACAAAACAAATCCTTTTCAACTTAAATTTTATATTCACATAAACATCATTAAAAGTCATGTGAATATCAAATGACATCCCATAGACTATCAATTTTAAGATCATGAATTAGCCATTAGATTTTAAATAGTGGGTCTTGACAAGAAATCATGCATCTCAATCCAATAATGCAAGATGGGTCAAATAATCAAGGAGCTTGAGAGGCCACCACATGGTGTAAGTGTATGATTTGGTAGACTAATAGAAAAATCCTAAGGATTGACATGTATTTGACACATGGTGTAAGATCAAATAAGGTTGACAATTCAAAGGTAGATCTAAGGGCTTGTATTCACACGTACTTAGAAAATCCAATAGAGCAAGCTAAGTCTAAGGGTCAATGATCTGAGTCAAACTATTGATATCCAATGAAATAAAATATTGATCTAAGACACTTTTAACTAAGGTCAATAAAGCAACTTGACTCAGGAAAAATAAATAATATGACCTAAGCTGGTGGAAAATATATAACTAGGCTCATATACAATCCAAGTTGGACTAAAATGCATAAATAAAGGACCAAGCATTGTCATTAGGGATTTTTAGAGATAGATTCAGTCTTTTATACCTAACATATATCAAAGGCTAACATGTTAATGACTAATTTAGACCAATCATCGAGTAGAATGTCATACCTTTATAGACTATAGGAAAACCAATAATCTTAGATTGGTTTCATCTATAGTTAATCTAGGTCCAATTTTCAAAGCATGAAAAAGGTTTGTGTAATCAATGAAGGAACATCCCAATCCATGCTCTTGATAGTTAGCCACCCAAATCAAACATAATCAAATCTCAATCAAGTTTATAGATGTAAAGGTTTTGTCCTTATATAGAATCTATGTGAAATATGCATAGAAGATCAAATAAAGGGTCTATTATTGGGAACTAAAGCTAAGGTCATTCAATGCATCCTCATAACCTTTAAGAACCTCCTCACTCAACAAGCCATGTTCAGTGTCTTAATTGATAAAAAAGGTGGCAAGGTTTCCATTATCTAAGGAGTAAATGTTGTATCTTAGGTTCAATTAATGACTTAGAACAAAGTATTTTGGTGTAGAAAATATGATCCTTCTTCTCCTTTCTCCACTTCTCCTATATGATCCCATTCTCTTCTCTTTGGAAAGGGCTCTTAGATTTTAAATTTTTTATATTTCTAAGGGATAGGGGACTCTTTTGGATATTTTAAAGTATGATAAAGTTTATTAGGCTTTACCATGCCAATAATTTGTAAGAACTACCTCTTGATGTAATATGATACTTTATTTTCCTATCTCTTGCCTTTGGATCTGGTTTGGTGAGCTGTACATGATGGCATTATGTAAAGGAAAATCTTCCTCATATGTTCTCCTTTCTAACCTTTTTAAGGTATTTTTAAATGATGCTTGTAGATCCATATTAGTGTTATATTCTAAACTTGTTTTATAAAATACTTATGTAATTAGCTTGATCTTGAGGTTTTGTAAGCTAGTAATATCTCTTACAGATCTAGTGTGGGTTCAAGCTTATGAGAGCTTCCCATTTAACTTTGGTGCATCACCCTAATAGCTTTATTAGGAGACTTTAACCATCTTTGTAACCCTTTTCCTATTGAATTATTAGTTTATCATTAGTTTTAGGTGAGTATTAAGAGGAAGACAACCTTCTTCGTAGGTTCAACCCCATTACAAGATACCTATGGCTTGAGGTTGTCCCAATATTGAATATTAGTTGGAGAGAGACTAAAGAACCCTCTCCAAGGGTGAAAATTAATCTTATAACAACTACCATCCAAAATAATTCACTAACATTTTGGGTTATGTCCTTCACCTAAAGTTAATTCCATAATAATCCTTCCTCCCCTAAGTACATATCTAGAAACTAACCTGACTTCATTGTATACATTCCCAAATATTCAAAGTGCCAAATTAAGGAATCCTCTTTTGGGTTAAGGTTGATGTAAAATTCATTTATATTTTATTTAAACAATCTAAGATTTATATTCTAACATCATCTTCAAATTCAAGATGAAGGGTCTTCTGGGATGGGCCTCCTTTGTTCGTTTCTTAGTATTCTTTGATATTAACCCATATAGTGTTTTTTAAAGTTTGACCAACTATAGCCCAAAAATATTTAGATATTAAGGGAAATTTTTATAACCATGGTTCATCATAAAATTAAACTTTATTCCCATTCCTAATGATCTAATTAATATCTCTACTTTTAGTTTAATATTTCCAAAAACTACACCGTTGGCTATGTACTATTTCCATTAATTATCTATCTTTCAACCTACCCTATAAATACTTAGCTATGACTATTTTGGTTCACAAGGAATAATCCTTCATCATTTTCCATCCCATTTTTATGGTCATATAAACATTCATGTTTTTTATCCTTCTTATACCTTGCCCCCCTTTGTTAATGGGATGACAAACCTTGTCCTAAGCCACCTATGGAATAATGTTCCTAACTTCACTTCCTAACCAGAGGAATATACTTTGAATTTATTCAATTTTATTCATAGATTTGGAATTCATGAAGAAGAGGGAAATTAAATAATTTGGGATACTTTTAAGGTATATTTTAACTAATTAGATTTTACCATCTTCAGATAAAAGTAAACCTATCTATTGCACTAGTTTCCTATAATTTCTATCAAGGAGTGAGTTATATCAATCCTTGGGAATTTTTACACTAAAGAGAAACATATATAATTATTAATATGGAACCTTATGGATTTGACATTTGAGTATTATAGATATATATATTTTTGAGAGACTCTGATGTTTAAAAAAAAGAATAAGCTTTTAAAGAAGTTAATACATTGGCATGTGACCTTTGCATCGGCTTGATATATCACTCATTGTAATATCACATGTATGGTGTAGATAAAAATAGTGTATATTTATATTATAATATATCCTGTATTAAAGTACATATCTAAGGATGATAAAAATGGGGGCATGTAGGTAGAGAAGAAACCAATTAATAAAGTTTGTGTTCATTTTTTTATAATAATTGTTTTTATTTGATGAGATAAATTATTTTGAAGATGGAGATATGAACCAAACAAGTGAGGGTTTTGATAACTAGGCCCACAACCAAGGAGAGGTTTTTTCATGATGGTCCCATAATCATACATTAAAAATCACAACAAGAGGGTTTTAAGTCTCCCACAACCATACCAAGTAAAAAAAAGAGGGTTTGGAGGCTCCCCCAATGTTACAAATCATAGCTATAGTGATTTAAAGCTCCCAAAACCATATTAATCTCAACAAGAGGGTTTGGAGGCTGCCAAAACCTTATAAAAACATGTAACAAGAGGATTTTAAGGCTCCCACAACCATAACACGAGGGTTTTAGGTTCTCAAAAGCATAACACAATAAATAATGTTGCAAATCAATGAAAATTAAAGAGTTGACACTCTTCAACAAAAATTTGTCGAGACTTACCCTGTAGAACAAGATTTTTCTAGGAGCAAAAGGTCTTCTTTCCCTTGGGAATTTTTCATGACCTCCACATAGCTAAAACACAAGTAGGATTTTACTCCCACTAAAACTAGCAAGGTGGATTCCTCTATCATCCAATCTATCAAAAAAAGTTTATGTTGGGTTTTCTATATCCACCCCAATAAAAACCATCTAAAATTGATTACTATCCTCCACATATTTGATTTTCATCATATATTTCACACATCCTTAGCATAAGGCACAACTAGAGGGTTTTAAGGTTCCCACGACCATAAACAACATATCAAGAGGGTTTAGAAGATCCCATAACCTGGGTGAAACAAAAAACAAGAGGTTTTTAAGGATATTGTAACCATAATACAAGGATTTTGATGTTTCTCATAACCATAGTCCAAATAAGGATGTTGCAAAGCAATGAGATTTGAAAAGTTGAATCATTATTTGTTTATAATAATGATTTGAGAAAGGAACAATGATATAAATGCGAGTGAAAAGGATATTATTCTATTTTACTTATTTTTATATTCTCATTATAATATGTATTTTTTCATAATAAGACATGAAATAGATAAATTTCCTATCCTATATATTTTTTCTTCTATTTATTGGATTTCCAAACCAAAATTTCTATGTATATGTTTCTCCATGTTTTGTGCTATGCTTGATGTTTTTTACTCTCATATTTTAGAATATAAATTATTATTTTTCATATACCAATAATGAAACATTTTTATTCTAAGTCATGTTATAAAATTTAACTATCATTTTAAAGTAAATTCAAAGTAAAATAATAATATATCTTATTGTTAACTATAACAAGCTTGTACTTGAGAATTTATAGATCAATGTTATTTTAAGAGCTTTATATAAATACAATGGGATAATTTTTAGTGTGTAATATTTATACATAATACAAGCATGTGGTAAAATCTATATTTAAAACTTAATAAGCCAATCCATATAATGAATAAGTAATAAGTTGATAGAAGATATATAAGAGTTGATACCACAAGTACAATAAAATATAATTCTATATTTTTTTAATGAAAAATGAACTTAAATGTGATGTGGAAGAGGTTGTGATTATATGGGAAAAATATTATACTCAAACCAAATCAAGTACAAATTTGTCTGAGGAAAGACAAGAAACTTAGCTTAGGGGAATATTAACTATTTCTCTTAGTCTCATGATGCATGTGCGAGACAAAAAAAAAAGCACTTATACTCTTAAAAGGAATGGGTTGACGAGAAATTATACATGAATAAGGATAACATATAGGTAAAAGGAAAGATCAATACATGTATCAAAATGAAAAAAAAAAAATAAGAAACAAATAAGTGAAATATGAATGAGAAGAAACATAGTTGATGTAAATTTGATAGATGTAATGCATCCAAGAAAGAAGAATGTGAATTTCATAATATCAACCTAGGTTGAAAATAATATGTGGATAGAGAAAGAGATTATTCTAAGGATGTTTGACATATTGAGTACTAGTTGTAAATTAATGGACAAGTGTGACTATCAAAGAAAAAATGGAAATGGTTACGAGGGCCTAAGAATATTATAAATAGGTACATAGACATCTCATTTGGGATAATTAAAAAAAATCGGTAATTTTTTATATGTAAAATCAGAGTGATTAAATAAGGATGCAAGCTAGGATTTGAGTGATTGATAAGAGACATCATTATATGATATGTATAATTAAATATTATCTTTTGATGATGATGAGTTTATGATTTGTAACATTGATATATGAAAATTAAGATGGATTATTATATTAAAAAAATTTAATGTATTATGATTCCTTTTCATTTTAATTAGTTTTTCTATGCGGTAAGGGTTGGTAGGATGTTACACATATGTGTATCATTATGTTGTGTTATCATAATGAGGTTTTGAGTGATATTTTCTAGTTCCTCAGGTGAGTGGATAAGTATCTAACTTAAGTAATATGCTAGTGTTTTAAATATTCATTTTTTTCATTAGATTTTATGCATGTAGGATTAAATGGGAGACTAAAATAACACAATAAGATACCAAAGGAAAAAGGATGCACAGTTTCTAGATAAACCAAAAGAGGAAATGGTTCTAAGATAAAATAAATTATGAAAGGGATGAAAATTGAAAATTTTGAATAAACCCAAGAGGAAAATGCATGAAAATTAAATTACCGACATAATGTAAAGTTAAAAAATATGGATAAAAGTAAGATGAAAGAGCTTTATAATATATATATATATATATGAGGGTAGATAATAAAATTAAAATACAAAGGTAATGTTAAGTTATTAAGGTAAGTGTAATCATCTAAAAGTGGTATTTGGATGCTAAGACTATTTCTTGAGACAACCTATTCTTGACTTAGCCTTAGACCTATCCTAAAACCTTTATCACACATTTCCATCCATTTTTTATACTACATACATCTTGTTTCATTTTAAAAATAGTCCCAAAATAGTTTTTCTATATCCCAACATAGTGTCCCTAGTAGTCTGTCAGTTGAACATTAGCACTACATAAAGGACACTAGATCCATATGATGCTAGTGTCCCCAAATTGGCACAAGTGTGATTTTCCCTAACTCCCCTGAATGGATATATTTACAAACATTTTCCCTTCCTAAGGTTGACCTAAGTACATTTTATTATCCACATAAACTATAAATCTCTATAAATATAATACCATTTGACCTCTATCCATTAAATGGAAAATAGATGAAAAAATCATATTCAACTAAGAAATAAATTGAGCAAAATTAAGGTATTTAATCCCTATTCTTTCCTACTTTTTCATACTACCATCTACATCTACCATATCCTATATTTCAAATATCAAGAACTCTCAAATAATTCAAGACCACTTTCATTATAGCATTCACTTGCACTTACACCAAACACTAAGTGGGATATCTACATCAAGTTGATGCCTCCTCATAGTATTGGTATGTAGGAAAATCTCTTCATAGTAGGGTGTTGATGATGTTCAACCTATCCTACTAGAGAACACACATTTTTAACTCATCCCATACTATTAAGGAGGATTAGTTTTTACACACTAAATCATATTTTCTAGGCACAATACAAAGTTTTAGATTTTGTGCATGTAAGAATAGAATCTAGAAACACATGTACAAGTGATCCCAAAAATAGGAATAGTGATAAAAAGAGGAAACTAGCACCATTTTGAGGACACTAGAGAACATGGAGTTACTTTCCTGATGGGGTGCTAGTATCTAGTGAATAATAAGACTTTGAGACCCTATTGCCGACACTCAGATCTTTCTAAAATCCCATTTTTAGAACTCAAATATTCTATGATAGTCATTTTATAGATAAGTCTCTATTTATACATATTTATTAATATTTTTAGAAATTCAAAATAAGTTAAAAGTAATAACAAATTAGTGGTTAATTAATTCATATTATTTAACTAATTTATACAACTCAGCCCTTTAATCTAACTTAGGAATTACAATTATAAAACCCTAAAATGTTAAATCATTTGGTAAACCCGACTTACTTTTAATATTTATTCAAACCCTAGTTTTCATTAATCTAATTTTTTTTGCATTAAATCAAGGCTGCATACATATGATTTTCTAAATTTTTTAGACAACCTAACTAATTAAATCAATTTCATATCAGGGTTTTCATTTATTTGAATACAATTTAATTTTTTCAAAGAAACCCTAGATTCAAAAAATCCTAATCATAGATGCTTTTAGGGTTTGTATCCTTATTTTCCTATTTTTTGTAACTAATTTTAATTTATTAAAATTAATATATTCTATTTTAGTATCTCTATTCCAATTTGTTTACTATATTCCATCTAAAAAATATATCTCTCTTCCTTTACAAAGTTCTAGACTAGGTGGTAATCCTATAGAACATATTTAAATTCCTATTATATAAACATATAACCTAGACAAGAAACCTATCATAAATCCATATATTCATCCTTCACACCTTGAATATGTGGATTTCAATGATAATTCATCCTAATTTGAATAATACAATGAAGAGCAAGATGAAGTACACATTGAGAATTTGGACACTCTCCTTTCAATTAAAAAAAATGACATAGTTATGAATAAATATGTGTTATTATAAGGCTTTAGAGATAAAATTTAGGAATAACCCCTTAATCATTCACAAATCCTAAAAGACATATTATAAATCAAGAATAAAACAAATAATGGTCAATATTCAACTCCCCTAGTTAATAATGTTGTTACAGCTCTAGTGGGGCCAACTCAACCAACATAGCTAGAACAACCTGAGATTGTAATTTAAAAACCATAAGTGATAGCTATGATAATTGTGGCTAGTGCATTTATGGTTTCCATTTATTTGAATGCAATTTAATTTTTTTGAGTAAACCCTAGATTTAAGAAACCTTAACCCTAGATGCTCTTAGGTTTTGTATCCTCTTTTTCCTATTTTTAGTAGCTAATTTTAAATTTTTAGAATACATATATTCTATTTTAGTATCTATATTCCAAATTTTTTACTATATACCATCTAAAAAAGATATCTCTCTTCCTTCAAGAAGTGCTAGACTAAGTGGTAATCCTATAGAACATATTTAAATTCTTACTATATGAGCCTATAATATGGACAAAAAAACTATCATAGCTCTAGATATACATCCTTCACAACATGATTATGTGAATTTAAATGATAATGCATCCTAAGATGAACAATACAACCAAGAGTAAGATGAATTACACATTGAGGATTGGGGCACTCTCCCTCCAGTTAACAACAATGACATAGTTATGAATAAATATGAGGTATTATAGGGATTTAGAAATATAATTTAGGAAAAAACCCTTGAACATGCATCAATTCTACAATCCATATTGGAAATAAATAATAAAATAAATAATGATCAATATTTAAGTCCCCAATAAATAATGTTGTCACACCTCTAGTGGGGCCAACTCAACCAACTTAGCTGTCACAACCTAATATTATAATTTAACAACCATCAGTGTTAGCTACACCACTTGTGGATATTTTCTCCACTCTACATATACAATCCATTATGCATGAGATCCATACTCTATATTCTAAGGTGTTACATCTTGAGAAGAGAGCCACTAGGCCATCACATTCCTTGGATTTTAACATTCTCTTACATACACCTTTGGCACATCACAAAGAGGAAACTCCCCTGCCATCTAGTTTCATGGAACCTAAGCTTAAATTATATGATGTCAAGTGTAACCCAAATCATCATCTCATATCTTTTCACATAGCATGCTTGGACTATGTGTCTAATAATTGGCTACATATAAAGTTATTTCCATGTAGTCTCAAGGATTATGCCCTAAAATGGTTCTATAATTTATCAAATAAATCTATCATATAAATCAATCCTTTATCCCACATGTTTCTAGTACATTTCTCTATTAACATCAGTGATAATATATCATATTAATAAATGGCACAATTAAGGAAAAAGTTGAATGAACCTATTCTAGATTATGTCTTATGATACAAGATGATATTATCCAAATTGACTAGCCCTATGGTAGACAAATAGATTTAGGACATATTTAAACAAAGTCTCTTACCATCATTACATAAATTTATCTTTTTCAAGAGTTTTTGACATTTATCAATTTATACCACACAATCAAGGGAAAAGAGGTTAAACTCTTATCAATGGACAAACTCGAGTACACAAATGGATTAAAATAAACTATTAAGAGTTAAAAAAAACCTCCATATAAGATAAGGGCCATATATAACAAAAGTGATTAAAATGCTATAGTCAACACATCTTCCAAGCCATCTACTAAATTGGTTTTATCCACTCTTCGGTGCAGAGTCTTCACTAATATTCTAGAGTCACCAACAAAATTCTACAATAAATATTAGAATGAAATGTCATATCTCTTCATCCCATTAAAGAGGTTGATATGACATGGACTCTTCTAAATAACTATGATTCAAATGAATTATTCAAGTATCATAGGGCACTATGCCACATAACAAATAGATGCATTAACCTAAAACATAAGATACAAGATATAATTGAGGATAATAGTATTGATGTGGGCACACCCACAAAGGTATTAAAACCAAAAAAAAATATAGGCTAAATTACTAAAGATATTTTTAGATCCTTTCTCAAAGCATACAAAAAATTAGGTAGGGTGCACATCAGGTGTTCATTATACATACTAGGAACATCCACCACCATATTCATATCATGTATTTATAGAGGGGTCACATACATTACATAACATTATTGGCATGTATCATATTATAGTTCCACCTAGACCACTTATCACATTTTTAGAGTGAGAAATTATGGATGATGACAAAGATTTGCATGCACTCCTCATATGAGCATATATTGACTACCATCCTATTTAGAGTGTTATGGTTGATAATGGGTAAAGCATAAGCATGTGTAATATGAAACTCTTAAACCACTTGGGTTACATAGAGTGGGATATATTCCCCATATATATATATATATATATATATATATATATATATATATATATATATATATATATTCATTATTTGTTTCAGTGGCCATATTCAGATCTTTATCAAGGAGATTGTGCTTCCATTACAGGTTGGACTAGCACACATAGCCACTCAATTCCTAGTAGTACCTAGTGCAATTGTATTAGATACATTATTAGGTAGGCTATGGTTATCATATATATGATACATCCCATATATAGTACACTAATGCCTAAAGTACATACATGACAATAATGTGGTTAAGGTTGATGGTGTCCCATATGAGTATCCTTTACCTATCCCATAGGTAGTTTTAACATAGTTACTAGCTACAGTTCAAACACATACACTAGTTACAATTCCATCATTATTATTAGATACTGCATGACTATAATTTACATAAGATATTATATATCCTATGATTACATCATATATTTTCTCAATGTAGGCTTGGTCTACTCCTATGATATCAACATGTATACATATTATCCCATAGAGACCATTACTAGAGACACCCCTATGTGAGATATATGTCATAGATCCTAGTGGACCTTCCTCTTCTTAGTTTATTATGATATTAGTTTTATTGGGTTCTATGGGTTCTTAACATAGGGAACATATGTCACCTATAGCTTCTTATTCTACTAGATTGGTTCCTAAGACCCATACGATTCACATGGCATCATAGTTAGTGACACAAATTTATAGCATCACTACACATGTAGATTCAAACATTGATTATATGACACAATAGATTATGGGATCATATTTTCACTTTAACACTGCAATCATGATCATATTTCCCTTATTCAACATAGGTCAAGGTGATAGTGAGTTTCCCATGAGACTCACTAGTTAGTATGGTCCCTCCTCTTGTATGTACTTACTTTTCTCTTCCTCACTCCTTATACATAGTTTATTTTCATTTTCTTGTACATAGATTCTATCCAAAAAATATATAAATAATATAATATGTAAAAATACAAAAACATCTAAATATTATTAAAAATTAAATATTGCATGTATTATTATGTTCACATTTCTTCTACTTGTCAAATATTACATATTTCTAGCTATCTTATATAGTCAATTTTATAATAGATTGATTCTTCACTTATTATTATCAAGTGGTTACAAATCACATAAAATATTCTAGTCTAATACACTGATCCAAACTTTCTATCATCTACCCACTAGGGGAATTTACACTAATCTAGGTTTATTCATTTGATACATCTACTCACTTGGGCGAATCTCCTACATAGTTTTTATTACCAAGTTCTATCTTTACATTCTATACATTCTAGTTTATGCATTGATATATCTTGATATTTATCATTACTACTCATTGTTAGAAAAAATTGACTGTCACTAGCTAGACTTAGCATATGTAAATCTTAGCTTTTACATAGATTTGTACTACACAATTATACATGCTTTCATTTCTAGATTTCATAGATTAAACTTGATTGTGTTTCCTATACTTCTTATATTCAAGGGAATTTGAATATGCCATATCTCTTTGCCTCTATGATAATTTTATGTATGTATGCCTTAGACATGTGCCCATGTCCCTTATGTGTGCTTTCCTAATTTATATGTGGACATGTAAACATGTCCTTCTATGTGGCTCTAAGCTAAATATACATTTTTCTTGTTTATGTGTACATTTGAACATGTTGTTGTATGTCTTCCATTCTTATAATTAGTGACATGCCCATGTCCCTTGTATAGGGGTGGCCTAATTTTGCATGTCTCATGTGTTTTATATGTATGCTTTTATGTATGTTTCTTTACCATGACACAATATTTGCTTGTTAAACACACACTAGTTTTCAATGCCATGAGGGACCTCATGCATCTAATCTTCCTACTTGGGTGCCATGATGGACATCATGCCCCATACCCTAGGTAGCTACTCATATTTATTGTTATACACATTTATTACATCTATTTTGACACCATTGTACAAATCTAGATTACAACATACATCTTACATTACATACTTTTGCTCCAATTATTTTACTTTTTAATGTTATGTTTACATATTAGATTAGAATATCACATAGTTATCATATATATGCTATAGCTAACACATTTTGTAGATTTACTTCTTTTGAGGACCATTTTTACATGAGTTTCATAATTACCCTTAAAATAGGGTCATTCATAGGGGTTTGTCATAGAGATCAAGCTCCTAAACTACTATTCATGGATCATTATTAGCACACAAGCTCAGTTTTAGAAATAAGACACAAGTCAGACATAGGAAGAAATAGGGACTCATAAAGTAGTTCAAATCACCCATATTTTAAACTAGATATAAATTAATAACTATAATAGGATACTAGAACCATATGGTACTATTTTCCATTACAAGGTGCTACTATCTAGTAGCCCTAGCTTTAGAGTAGTTCATATTATCTAAACTAATACACCAATTAAAATATAAATTTGTATAGATACATTCATATGTTTGATAGTTATGATCAATTTTGCTCAAATATACTCATTTTAACTTAGATTCATATCAGTTGTTAAGATTTAAGGGGAGTCATGCATGGCATGATCACTCCCAAATTAAGTTTAACTACACATATACAATTATTACATAGTTAATTTAGAATCAGTATAATCATATATCAAATTTGGGGCATGTGCATGGCACATAATTTTTATATGCATAGTTACACACAGGTTGATTAGATGAAATGCCAAAATCCAAGTCATTATATATTATTTAAATAATTGATATCATATTCAAGGTTATCACCAATTTCATGCCTTACTCCATCTACAATGGTTGGCATTCTCAAGTGGCCTAAAGCTACCTAATGTACCTGAGTGGCCATAGAGCTAACATACACTATTAGATATACCAAGTTAGATACTTTCAACACTTTGCATAGTTTAGGTTTAGATGCATCTACTATGTAAAAGTGGGAAATCATTGATTCATAACCTACTTAAGTTCTTGAAACACCCATACGAGAGGGTTAGACACACTTACAATCTTATCCAAGTTATTCATATGTCATGATCTATTGGGTAGGGGTAGGCAATGATGGAGTCAAAATCAGATTGAGTTCTTGAGTTACCCACATATGAGGATTGAGAAAGTTATCATCTTAGTCTAATATATTCAATGATTTGATCACTATGCACACTCACACATAGGTTATCATTAGGTTCATGCATTGGTTCACTACCCAATGAGGTATATTCATTCATTTTCTCTTTCATATCTCTATACTTAGCTTTATTCAGTTAATTTATTTAATATAGTCTTTTACTTTGGATAATATCTTAATTAAGGACTGATTTTTGAATGTTTCATAAAAAGTCATTACTTTGGATCTTGTTTCACATACATAGACCCAAATTCACATATTCAGACTCAGTTACACAGGATTAACTTCCTAGGTAAGTCTAGGTACTCTTTTTTTCCTCTATACTAGTCATTTTTCTTTACTTCATTTATAAAATAAGTGTGGAGGGAATGTAATCACCTAAAAGTGGTATTTGGATGTTAAGAGTGTTGCTTGAGATAGCATATTCATAGCTTAGCCCTAAACCTATCCTAGAGCCTTTATCACACCTTTCCATCAATTAAGCATATCATAAACATCTTATATTAGCTCAAACATATCCACAAAATAACTTTCCTAGATCCTAACCTAGTTTTATAAGCATTCTACTAGTTAAACACTAGTGCCACATTAAGGACACTAGAGACATATGGAACTAGTGTCCCCAAATTGTAGCTAGTGTCCCTTTCACTAACTCTCTCGAATAGATATATTTTCAAATGTGTGTCCCTCCTAAGGTTAGTCTAAGTACATTTTATTATTTTCACAATATACAAATCTCTATAAATACAAAATGGTTTGACCTATATCCACTAGATGGAAAATAGATGGAAAAGTCCCATTCAAATAAGAAATAAGCTGAGTAAAAGTAAGTTATTTGATCACTATTCTTCCCTACTTATACATACTACCATTTATAACTACCCTAAGCATAGATTTTAAATATTTTAAATCTTAAGCACTCTCAAAACATTCATGACCACTCTCATTCTAGAACTCACTTGTACTTGCACCAAACACTAGGTGGGATAACTACATTAGACTTGATCCCACCTCAGAGTATTCGTATGTTGGCAAATATCTTAATAGTGGGTTTTTGAGAATGTATAACCTATCCTAATAATAAACACACATTTTTAGCTCATGTCATACTTGAAAAAAGGATTAAGGTTTGTACATTAAATCATATTTTCCAAGAATAATATAGAGTTTTAGATTTCATGCATGGAAGAATAGAACCCAAAAACACAAGCACATGCACTCTTAAAAAATAAAAATAGTCCTATAAAGAGTATAATATCACCATTTTGAGGACACTAGAGTAGCATGACACTATTTTCTAGGTGTGATTCTACTATCCAGTGAATAATCAGACCCTAGGAACCTATTAATGATACTCAGACCTATCCATAACCTACTTTTTAGAACCCAAATATTTCATGACAATCATTTTCTAGACAAGTCTCTATTTGTACATATTTATTACTATTTTTAGAAATTTAAAATAAGTCAAAATTTATAACAAATCAATGGTTAATTATTTCATATTATGTAACTTATTTAGATAACTCAACCATTTAATCTAACTTAGGAATTACATTTGTAAAACCTTAAAATGTTAAAATATGAAAGTAAAAATAAGAGGAAAGTACAATAAAATTAAAATATCAAAGTATATTTAAGTTATAAAGTCCAAATAAACCCAAGAATGAATTCAAGAAAAGTAAAATACCAAGGTAAATTTAATAAATCTAAATAAATCTAAGGATGGGTACTTTTGGATTGGTGATCTAAATTTGTTCATATCTACTTGAACATAGGGCTCACATTTCTCATTTGTAATCTCTAGGTGACATTTTGTTAGATATTTATTCTCTCAAAGATGTCTATGGTAAGATACTCTAGCTTAGGGTCTCATAAGATCTAGGTTATAATTTTAGGTTATTTTTTACTTTAATCTTAGTGTTTTTATAAGTGATCCCCCTCAATGATCTTATGGTGGTAGGGGTTTTATTTCTTTCAGAGTGTTTTTCTTCACAATCTCCTTGATTTATTTTTACAGCATAAACCAAGATGCCCAAGGAAAATACCAAGTGAGCTTGTGTCCTGATTTCATCATAATAAGATGCATTAGAGTTGTTATTTCCCTAGAGGTTGAAGTGGGTCATTAAATATTTCCCATATGTTGGAGCCCTAGGTGATTATAATCCTCAATAAATCTCATGGATATCTAAGTCTATCATTCATTGAGCTATTTTCATGTATGATCTATGTTTTCCTTGTTTATATTTTGAGGTTGTTGTATTTGAAGGTTTGAAGTAATAAAATTATTTTTAAAAAATTTGCTTGCGTTTTCAATATTATAACACATTTCGAACATTTTTTTGAACATCTCTTAATGCTTTCCACAACTTGGGGACCTATCTCTAGTTTTTATCTCTAAGCTTCAATGTGTATCTTTTGTTTTGTATTGTGTATGGATCTAGTCAAAACCCTTTTTTAGGAAGTGTGAATCAAGACTAAAACACCCATTTTTTAATTTGGGTTTATTTGTTGTTCATGGTTGATGCCATAATTATTCAAGGTTTTAATGTCGATTCTCTAACTATTTACTAAAGGATGGTTGTAGTTTTATTTGGGATTAGGTTCTATTCATATTGATCTATTTTGGTTTACTATTGAGTAGAGTAATTTTAAGTTTGTCTTATGGTTTTTAGGTAATTATTTATCTTTATGTATTTGTAACAAGTTTTGGGTCCCTTTCAAAACCCTATTTTTTGGTTCACATCTATGGTTTCAAAAGCATTTACTTGTACTAAATAAAAAATAAATGTTTAAAATTAATATAAGTGCTAGAGATAATAATATGAAAATAAATAAATAATGAAATATATAATAAAATAAATTAAAAATCATCATTTTATTTATAATTTCATTTCATAATTCATTAAAAAAATAATATATTTCATTATTTAATTTTATTTTTTTTACCATATTTTTTACATAATCTTTGATATCCTTACAATTATTTCTTTATGAATAGACTCAATAGATAAAGTAGGCAAGGTAAAATAAAAAGGATTTTAATATTATATATGTGAATGAGGTTTACGGAGGGTTTTTATTTCAAATATTAAAAATGTTTTATATGTTTTTAGTATGCTAAACATGCATTTTAGGAGTGGGAATAACATTTGTGCCAAAAAACTTAATGCTCCCATTTCATGGGGAAATGCTTGAGAGATATATTGGGTGTTAAATTTTACAAATGATGTGAAAGTTATGATGACTAAACCTATTGAGTATTGAGGTGCTCTTCATTTTTTTTGATAAACTCACAATATTTTTTATAGAATGTTTAGCTGTATCATGAAACTTAAAAAAATACCTACGTGGAAAAGGCTAATGTGATTGTTGAATTTCCATCATAGGTTCTTGTGATCAACATGATAACTTATATATATTTTAATTTCATGTTGTAAATTTTAAACTATATTTCCATATGCATTTTACCATGTTAAATATTAGGTTGGGTGATAGTTCTCTAAGCTACACATTGTATGTTTTTATATTGATTAAAGCAATGCCAAAAATAAATCAGGGTCATGATTGATGGATAGTATGGATGAGGACATAATGTAAGTGACCATATAAAAATTATAATATTTACATGTCACTAATAGTCATACAAATATATAATAAACAATTTTCATTAACATCAAAGTAATAAATATACTTATTATGTTAACATTATTGTTAAAACATGTTTTATTATCAATGTTTTGGAGGAAATTTTATTAATGTATAATTCAAATATTATTTTTTAAATAATATATAAATATATATAGATCATATAAAGGGTGACAATAATCATACTTATGGGTGGTGAGATCAATATTGAGCGATCTAAACATGATTTGACTAGGAGATGAATTATTTTAAAGGAATTATTCTAAAGAGATTTGGTTTTATGAATGTCATTAATTAGTTTATTAATATATAATGGTTATAATTTAGGAAAAAATTAACAATCATTTCATTAAATTTGGACATATTACAATCTAAATTAAAACCTAGAACCCTCTTTATCAGCTTTTATAGTATCAACTATCAGAATTCAATGTTGTTATTCTCAAGATTTTGATTTATAATTTCTAGAATTAGATATCATATTTTATTTATTTCAATTTTAAGGTTTTTTAAATTAAATAATAAAAATTAGATTTCTCAAATTTTTTTTTTTTTGAATTAAATACAATGTTTGATGCAAACCATATCACTAAATAATATTATTTTTGATACAATATAAGTGGAGGAAAATATGGTGAATATCAATGTAGGTAATATAAGTACATTAAAACAAATATTAGTGTGGATAAATTATCACAAATATTAATTAAACATATATCATGGTGAAATTTCCACAAATATCTATGGAATTACCATATATAAGTAAACCCTTCTAGCAATTTAAACATCAAAATTATCATATATCTAATTAATTCAACATCTAATTTATTACTAAAAATAATTTACATATAATTGTGTGCATATTATTGGATTGATAAAATATAATTGGAGAATTTTTTTGGAAAATATAAATATATCCGAAACAAGGAACACTTACAACAAATATTAGTGAAGCTAAATTATTACATCAAAATTATCATACATATAATTAACGCAACATCAAATAAATTCCAAATAGTTTACAGATAATTGTGTACATATTTTTTTTTTCATATTATAATTACAATATTGTGTAAATTATTACAAATTTAGTAAGGTTTTAATTGTTCTCACCTAAATCCTTGATGTGTTTATTGAATCCCTAATGTGTATTTGATTAAATGTTTAATTTGGACTAGCGTGTCTTATGTAGTGTCTATATGTATTGTTCAATGAATATGTTTCTTGTTAATGTTAATAATGACATGTTGATATTTGGCATGTTATCTAATGTTAATATGTGTGTTTTACCATGAATTTGTGATGATATGATAAAAATTCATCTTTAATTGCATGTTCAAATTTTAACCTACTCCATTTATCCTAGATTATTGAAAAAATGGAGTATGAATTTTTAAGGTTGTGACATCACTCAACCAATATAAAATTATACCTTTGAAATCTAATGTAAATCAAAGATAAACATAGATAAAAATTATTCCCAAGAGAGTAAAATGTATAGAGGAAAGGTTAATTCATTTATTTATATGAAACAATGGTACGTTCATTTGAATAAAAATGGCTTCTTTTTTATAATA